>WNYA01000635.1:0-131349 GCA_019512145.1 Engystomops pustulosus
CGATGCTCGAGTGCTCGTTTCGAATAACGAACCCCATTGAAGTCAATCGGAGACTCGAGCATTTTTCAAGGGGACCAAGGCTCTGCACAGGGAAGCTTGGCCAAACACCTGGAAACCTCAGAAAATGATGGAAACACCATGGAAATGGACAGAAAACAGCGGAGGCAGCGGCAGCAGCGGCAGGCTAGAGAGTGGCATCGTGACATGCCCCAAATGGACTCAGGCTTCAAACCAATTTTAAAAATTCCTTTTGGCGATGATAACGTGTAGCACTGTACGTATCAGAATTTGGCCTGGTTATGGGGGCAAAGAGGAACCAAAGAAGGTGAGCAAGAAGCGCTGAAATGATTCCCTATGTGAACAAAAAGTTCACGGTATATTTAGTCGATAACACAGCATGGCGGCAACAGAGTGACCAAGTTCCATAATGTATCTGGTGAAACACCCCAAAAATTAGCCTGACACAGCCCGTTTGCTAAGGGGACGACATGTGGAGGCAGCTATGGAGACGACGTCTGGAGGCAGCTATGGAGACGACGTCTGGAGGCTGCTATGGAGACAACGTGTGGAGGCTGCTATGGAGACGGCGTGTACAAGGGAATCTTCTTCCCCCATCTCTTGTGACGAGTGCAAAACTTCTGACTTCATGCTGACTAGAAAGTTTTTCAACAGGCCAAGCAGCGGGATGGTGAGGCTGATGATGGCGGCATCGCCTCTGACCTTCTGTGTTGACTCCTCAAAGTTACTCAGCACCCGACAGACAGATATCAGACATCCACGTCCACTCCTCATTGTAGACTTGAGGAAGCTGACTGACCTGACTACCAGTTCTGCTGGTAGTTGACATCTCCGGTCTGCGCTGCTGGTAAACTCTGGATAACATGGTTAATGTTGTATTCCACCTTGTGGGCACGTCGCACAACAGTCGGTGAGCGGGCAGTTGGAGTCGGTGCTGCGCTGCCCTGAGAGTGGAAGCATCTGTGCTGGACTTCCTGAAATGCGCACAGATGCAGGCAGGGGGCTGACTAGCAGAGGCAGCAAATGACACAGGGGAAGGAGCAGTGGTGGACCTGGCCGGAGGTGAATGGCCTTGGTTGCATTGAGTGGGGTGTTTAGTATTCATATGCCTGGGCATACTGGTGGTGGTTAGCAGTGTTGGAACCCCTGCTGATTCTGGTGTGGCACAGGTTGCACACCACAGTCCGTCGGTCATCCGGTATTTCTTTCAAGAACCTCCAGACTTCCAAAAATCCAGCCCTCACCACGGAAACTTCACTAAGTGAAACATTTGGTGCTGATGCACCAGCTCTGGCCCTGCCTCTCCATCTGGCCCCACCCCTGCCTCTTCCAACCTGTTCTGGTATAGGACTCGCCTCCGTCTCACAAGCACTGTGTTCACCCGGCCTATCAACCCAGCTTGGGTCTGTCACCTCATAATCCTCCGATCCCTCAGTCTGCTCCCCCCTCGGACTTCCTGCCCTGACAACAACTTCACCACTGTCTGACAACCGTGTCTCCTCATCATCCGACACCTCTTTACACACTTCTTCCACTACGTCATGAAGGTCATCATGACCCACGGACTAGGACCGGTGGAAAACCTGGGCATCGGGAAAGAGCTCAGCAGCAACCGGACAAGTGGTTTGTGACTCTGGTAAGGGTGTAGAAAACAGTTCCTCAAAGTATGCCGGTTCAAATGCCAAATTTTCCTGGGAGGGGGCAGACTTGGGGGAAGGAGGCTGAGGTGGAGGAGCTAGAGGAGTGATGATTTCGGTGACATGGGTGGACTGCGTGGAAGACTGACTGGTGGACAAATGTCTAGAATCATTGTCCGCAATCCACAACATCACCTGTTCGCACTGTTCTGGCCTCAGCAGTGCTCTACCACGATTCCCAGTAACTTGAGACATGAAGCTAGGGAGTGTAGCTCTGCGGCATTCCCCTGCTCGCTCATCAGAAGGTGGTGTCTCATCCCGCCCAGGACAACGGCCTCTGACCCCTGCAGTAGTTGGACGCCCACGCCCTCGTCCTCTACCCCTAGCCCTCGGGTTTAACATTTTCAAAATTAAAGTCTATTATATAGACAAAACAGAAATATAAACTGTAAATTTTTTTTGTGTTTTTTTTTTTTTGTGTGTTTTTTTATTTTTTTATAGAACAAAACGTGCTGAAGAAATCACACAGCAACCACAGAAGATGATGATTACTATTGCTTGTTTCTAACCTACACTGGCAGCACACAACAAGATTTTGTGCTGTGCCTGTGACTTTCAGTTTTGAAAAAAAAAATTGGCATACTGTGCCTAATTCAATCAAACCCCTAATAAATTGTCCCACTTAGGTGTTTGAAATGGATATGTGTGTCACTAAGAGCTAAATAGAACGTTCACAAGTCTCCCTGAAAATTCGTCACAATATGGTACTAGCATCACTACTAGTACCAACAAGCCCAGCCACAAGCAGATAAAAAAATTAAATAAAATATAACGCTATTGTAGCCCTAAGAAGGGCTGTTTGCTTCTTGTAGAATCACTCCTGCCTAACAGTAATCTACTAGAATACCCTAATACCCTAATGCTATCCCAGAGCAGCAGCAGCTCTCTCCCTAACGGCATCCAGACAGAGAATGATCCAAGCAGCGCAAGCAGGGGCTAGTATATTCCAAGGTCACCTCATCAGGCCAGCCAACCACTGCTATCGACATGTAAGTGTACCACGTGGTGCTGGGTGTAGTGCAGAGTCTCCTGGCTTGTGATTGGCTCTGTTTCTGGCTGCCAAAAATCTAAACGCTGCGAGATGACATTTTCTCGAGCAAGCGAAATACTCGTCCGAGCACCGAGCGGTTGGGAGTATGATAATGCTCGAACGAGCAGCAAGCTCGGACGAGTATGTTCGCTCATCTCTAATCATAAACTTTTTAAAACACCTGCAGTCCTTGTTAGCTTTGATGTTCTATGCTTATGCTGCTGACCATGAGCCAATAAAAAAAAATGTTATCCTACAAGTTTTTGAACAGCTAGAAGAGAAAATTTTGACAGAAGTTATGAAGGCTGACAGTTACCATGTGTTTATAGAGACCACTAACTACAGAGGTCACAACAGATGTCATTGAAAACATTTCCATAAAGTTATCCACAATGCAAATTTCCCCAGGAAATGATCAGAATAATGGATCCGACCTTTAAAAAGTAATGGACTTACATTTGAAGAGCTTCAAAAGATGAAATTTAAATTAATATATAAAGTCACTTAACATATGCAGAGTAACAAGCAGGTGTTAGAGTTACTCTTACATAAACTATGACTCATTACATCTGATCATTTCTTCCCTGTGATTGATGCATTATTTAGTTTTGGCTTTGGATATGACTGACTATCTAATGAAGTGTACAAAATCTGTAAAGGCAATGGCATCACAAGGACTGATCCTAATTTGTGCCTTCAAAATAAGTGCATTTTCAGTAAATGAAATGTCATTTCTTTATATGGCAGCTAAAATGAATCAAAGTATCCTTTGGGGAATGATTGTTAATAATTCTGTGATATGAAGAATACATAATACATTCCATGAGGGAAAGATTCACTTCTGACAGTTACGGTATGTATGTGCACTATGGGCACCTTATTAAAGCACAAAATTCATACACACATGCTTTCATTTATTCTGATGTATAGTACAAGTAATCATAATAGCATCTGTGCTGGACTTCCTGAAATGTGCACAGATGCGGCGCACCTCCGTGAGCAAATCCGGTGTTTGTGCCGGGGTCCTGGGCAGGGGGCTGACTAGCAGAGGCAGCAAGTGACACAGGGGAAGGAGCAGTGGTGGACCCGGCCGGTGAATGGTCTTGGTTCCATTGAGTGGGGTGTTTAGTATTCATATGCCTGCGCATACTGGTGGTGGTTAGTAGTGGTGGAACCCCTGCTAATCCTGGTGTGGCACAGGTTGCACACCACAGTCCTTCGGTCATCCGGTGTTTCTTTCAAGAACCTCCAGACTTCCAAAAATCCAGCCCTCACCACGGAAGCTTCATCCTGCCTCTCCATCTGGCCCCACCACTGCCTCTTCCAACCTGTTCTGGTATAGGACTCGCCTCCGTCTCACAAGCACTGTGTTCACCCGGCCTATCAACCCACCTTGGGTCTGTGGCCTCATAATCCTCCGATCCCTCTGTCTGCTCCCCCCTCGGACTTCCTGCCCTGACAACAACTTCACCACTGTCTGACAACCGTGTCTCCTCATCATCCGACACCTCTTTACACACTTCTTCCAATACGTCAAGATAGATAGGAGATAGATAGGAGATAGATAGGTAGATAGATAGGAGATAGATAGATAGATAGATAGATAGATAGATAGATAGATAGATAGATAGGAGATAGATAATAGATAGGAGATAGATAGATAGGAGATAGATAGATAGATAGATAGATAGATAGATAGATATGAGATAGATAGATAGATAGATAGATACATAGATATGAGAGAGACATTCATCATATTGTCTTCATATACATTGATAAGATGTGATAACTATATATGTACAGAAACATGTGCAAATGACAGATAGAGGGATGACAGATAATTTTTTTGTTAGGGTGACAGATGAATGACTTACCTCCCAAAACCGAGGCGAAAATTTTTCATGGAAGTATCCCCATTCTCCAGGTCTTGTGCATGTCATACACAGAATATAATAACTCTCTGGTTTCTGCCTTTCACAATGAGGGAACAGACATATTTTGTAAATTTAGGAGTGATAGAAAATCTTCTGTACTTCCATACATGACTCTTCCAGGCCTTATGCCCTGAAGGCTGGAGGACCCCCGGACTCCCCTTATATCCACCCCCAGACCAGCCATAGGCAGAGATGATTACACCCTGCAGTGTGTTATTACATCCAATCACTATAATTACATGTATCACATCTTCTGCAGGTGCCGCATATAATGATAGGGTTAATCCTCAGCGCCTGTGACCCTGCTGACTGAGCGGATTTCTCCATAGCGGAGCCATCCCAGGTACGGGGTCTCCAGGGACAAGTCCCGGATGTCAGGCAGCATTCCTGGAGGACGGCACCGCTCCTAGAGAGAGGGACATGTGACATTATCTCATTCTTGTACTGCACTGATTATTACAATTATGATTATTGCTGATGATAGATATCTTTTTATCTTTAATTATTAGTTTTCTCTATACCAGCTGTGCACATTATCATCACAATTACACTTATAATCAGTATTATTATCATCATACCCATATATCATTATGTCTGTTGTACCTACTATTCACAGAATTATTATTATTATTATTATTACCATTATTCATTTAATTATTTTATCACTTGTTGTTATTATAGGTGAGCGTTCAGGTATTAAAAAACATTGGGGGTTGCTTAGGTTATTTACACTCTAGTGAATCTTTTTTTTGCCCCTAATTTGGTTTTGTTGTTTGAGATCTTTGTCAAATGCAGGTTTTTTTTTAGACTTTTAGAATTTTTAAATAACTTGTCTTTGCTACGCCTGGTCGGAGTGTAAATCAGGCCCAAACATCTGGAAGCAGGAGAAATACAGAGACAAATTAAGCACAAACCTGATTTACAGCGAACTCTAGCGCACTGCTGGGAAAAGTTGGAAAAATTATGCAAATAACCCAAAATTCACTAAAATACAAGCAAAAAACACACATGCAGCTAAAGTACATCTGCCCCATTGAGGGGGATCCGTAATTAGACCGGATATGTGCGCAAGTTTTAAAATTTTAAGGTTTTTTTAATCAGATTTTCATAGTGGATTTGTGGCATATGAAATGTTAAGGTCTCACAAAAAAGTTGCAAAAAGTAGAAAAAATGTGGCATACCTGTTCCCTAACTATATCCCATGCCAGAAGGGATTGAATTGTTAATAATAGAATACATACAATGAAATGAGCATATAAAATTATATGGAATATGGAAATAATATGTAAATGACCCCCCATGGGCAGAAAAAGCGCAGCTCTACCATTGTGAACAGACTTGCTGACATGTCATCCCGGTGGAGAAAAAAGCCCCTTGTGTATCACTGTGTGCGCCTGACTACCTCTATGTCTAAATGCTGTCTTAATCCTCTAACCACTTCCATACTGCTGTCTGACTATATAGGTCGGACAGTATCAAGGGGAGTACGGAGAGGAATCATGGGCTGAACCCATCTCCATACGTTATGTGTGTTATGTACACAGTTGACAACTGCCGGTACCTGCGGTCAGTGCTGGCACCGATAGTGGCAGTTAACCTGTTAGATGCCGCGATCAAAGCCAACAGCAGCACCTAACAGTGCTTCCGATGGGCACCGCCATCTTGGATTTCTGATCGACCCTTGTGACGCCATTGCAGGGTGCCGATTAGTTGCCATGACAGCTGGGAGCCTGGCTTCACTAGCTTTCATTCATCAATCTGTATTACAGTCTGTCAGAGAGTGATCAGTGATCAGACACTTTAAATTACCCTAGGAAGTCTGAAATAATAGTAAAAAAAAAAGTTTGAAAAAATATTAAAAAGTATTAAATTCAAATCGCCCCTCTTTCCCTAGAACACGTATAAAAATAAATAAATAATAAATGAATAAGTAAAATCATAAACATGTGAAGTGTCACCACATCCCAACATGTCCAATCTATCATAATACAAAAACGATTATTCCCAACGGTAAAAAAACCCTTAAAGGAAAATGATGCCCAAATGCCTAGATCACCACTTTTTTTGCCATTTTGTAACAACTGTGATTTGTAATCACTGTGATTGTACCGACCCAATGAATAAAGGTGAAGTGTTATTTGGATCACACAGGAAAATATGTAAAAAAAAGCCAGTAGGAATATGGTGTTCCTGTGTTGTTGTTTTTTTGGAAATTCTGCCACATTTGTTCATTCCCTATACAATGAACAAAATAAAAAATGATGCCACTAAAAAATACAATTTTAGGGGACGTAAAAAACTGAAATGCAAAACTGGAAAATTGCCCAGTAATTAAATGGTTAATAAATGTTGTATGAAGCATTTAGACAAATTATGAGATACAGTAATTATGGTGCAAACAGCTTGATAAATGTGGCCCACTATGTCTGTTGAAGAATCACTTTCCCAACAGGACCGAGTGATGAAGAAATGCAAAATGTTCCAAAAATGTGTCCAAGTTTATTTGTAAATTTTTGTGCAATAAACATCAGAATTCAGAAAATAACTGTAAGGTGGTTAATAGGTCAGAATTGCTGCAGCCATTCAACCCATTTTTTAAGCATGGAAGGAAGCGGAGACCGTTTCTAGATCTAGTTGCTCATGGTAACTAGTGATGAGCTGGCCTGTAAAAAATCTGTCCGGGTCCAGGTTTGACCCAAACCCCCACAAGTAACACTGTTGGCAAAGACATAACTACATAACTACTACATAAAAATTGCCTCCCCAAAATGGCAGTGCCCGGAGACTTTGCCATCGGTATTCAAAGACTAAATGCTTGCGATCGGTGCCAGCAGTTAAGGGATTGGGAGGGTGTTTGACCTGAACTCAGACCCGAACTTCTGAGAAAGTTCTGGGTTGGGTCTGGGAGACCCGAACTTGCAAAGTACTGTACAAACCTAAATCCGATCAACACAGATCAGATCTGCTCAACACTAATGGCAACCAATCGGAACTCAGTTTTCGTTTTCCCACAGCGGTTTTTAACATAAACCTGGGGTCTGATTGGCTGCCATAAGCAACTAGAATAGTTTAATTCTTAGCCCATGATAATCTCCTTCATTAACTCTGCTCCTCATACAAATAAATAGGGTGATTTGCGAAAAACACCATGTAAATGGGGCTAGGTAAGGCTTAATTATTTTCCTCAAAAACATCATTTTGTGGGTTGTCATTGTTATGTGTAGAAGTGGTATTTTAAATTAAATTTATATGAATAAACATTTGTATTTACATATATTATTTTTATTTTTACAGCTTATTTTGTGGCCCACTAATGGATATTCTCTTAGGTTTTTTTTTTTTAAATCACAATATATATGTGTATTTCCTATTCCTGCTGTAAAGCTTGCATCCTAGGATCAAAGTCCCAAGGGGCGTCGTACATACAAAGCCTTAGCAAATGTCAACTGATACCTGCTCCATTAGGTTATGTAGCTGAGCATTAGGGCAGATTTACATGACAATGAAAATAAGATGTGTGCTGTCTGCTTTTAGTATGGACGGCACAAGGCAGCACTAAACACAATACTTTTTAGTGGTTCAGTGCCCCAAACAATTATTTCAACAACCCCCCCAAGACTTATATGTTCAAAAGTATAGTACATCCTAATTAGAACCAATTTTCTGAAGACTGGAGCAAATGAGCAATGAAAAATGGAAGAAAACATCAGTTTTTCACTGAAGATCTATGCAATGTTTGTGTGCAGGTAATCTTATCGTGTACAGTTCTTTAACACTTTATGTACTATAAGTTATTCATTTCTCTTATTACCGCGTGGTCATTATTAGTGCTCTGTTATAGAATAATCTCTAGAATACAGAATCAAGGGGATCTGACCAAAACCTACTATGGCTCTCCAAAATCGACTGAATCTCATATGATTTCTTCCACCTTGTTCAATTTTTATGTGAAAATAGTTTTTTTGAAAATGTATGATGTAGGTCTAATTCAGTTGATCATAATTAGAGATGAGCGAACATGCTCGTCCGAGCTTGATGCTCGGTCGAGCATTAGCGTACTCGAAACTGCTCGTTGCTCGGACGAATACTTCGCCCGCTCGAGAAAAAGGCAGCTCCCGCCGTTTTGCTTTTTGGCGGCCAGAAACAGAGCCAATCACAAGCCAGGAGACTCTGCACTCCACCCAGCATGACGTGGTACCCTTACACGTCGATAGCAGTGGTTGGCTGGCCAGATCAGGTGACCCTGGGATAGACTAGCCGCTGCCCGCGCTGCTCGGATCATTCTGTGTCTGGATGCCGCTAGGGAGAGACCTGCTGCTGGTCAGGGAAAGCGTTAGGGTGTTCTATTAGCTTACTGTTAGGCAGGAGTGATTCTCCAAGAACCCAACAGCCCTTTTTAGGGCTACAATAACGTTATACTTTTATTTTTTTATTTGCAGCTAGTACCATATTGTGAGGAATTTGCAGGGGGACTTGCTACCGTTGTGTTTAGCTCTTAGTGACACACATATCCACCTCAAACACCAAAGTGGGAAAATTTATTAGGGGTTTGATTTCAATTAGGCACAGTCTGCCATTTACTTTTTATTTTACGTTTATTTTTTTAATAACTCAGTGTCATCTCATCTTTAATTTAATAACTTAATGTAAAGTAATTCTGTGTGTTTAAGTATCATGTTCATGTCATGCAGAGCTCATTCAATTGCATTTGTTCCTAGCTGGGTAAAGGCAGACTCGACTTTGTTCAAATACCTAATTGGAACCGGGAAACATTGCAAACACGTACAGCCTATAACTGCTCCGGCTACATGCTTTAATTGGCAGAACCATCTGTTGTAGTTCTGCAGAGGATGACTATACTAAGGAGGTCATTTGATCATGAGTTTTTATTATCCTAATCTTTGTCCAAGGGTAAAAACCGTCACTATAGCTTCCACAGAAGAAATATTAACACAGCAAAAGATGTTTGGTGTTGAAGGCAGAATAACGCCGCCCACATTTTAAAACCTTTTACTCTTCTCCACAAGAATTGTTTATTTTTGTATGTTTTTCTCAGCGGTTTTATTACATAGCGCTTAACAATCTGAGATGAAGGCTGTTCTTTGTGTTAAACTGGAATGACATCTTCTTAATGTATGGTTTACAAGCAGTTTATCTTTATAAACGATTCAGCTCATTCATTCTTTAAATGGCGATGATTTAATGTATAATTTACAAATCCAGGACTTATTCATGGATACAGGGTCTCTCTCGTGATGCTCTTTATTAGGGCACAACTTTGATTCATGTATTTATTCGCTAGTACAGTAATGGAGGCACAGGACATATACGTCCCTTGTAACGACATAGGGTTACTAGCTACGAGCTGCTATTTGTTCACAGAATATATATGCAATTCTATACAGTATAAAATATTGGGGCATCGAAGTAACAGTAAGTCTCACTGAAGTCTTTATAAGTTGTTTATTTACTATAGTGTGTATAAAGTCTTTTATGTCAAATGCAATGCCACTAATAGATTGCATTTATCTGCTTATATTATAGACTTAACCATTTTCATTACCAGGCACATTTTTCCAGTTTTTTCTGTCCCATTTTTCTTCCCTCTTGTCCCACCTGCTTCTTCTTTTTTATTTTCCTTTTCCGCTCGCTTCTTGTGGCTTTTTCTCATCTACTTGGTTTCTAGTCATCATTCCTTATTTTTCTTCATTGTACTGGGTAGCTGAAAGAAAAATTCAAATTTGGTAGAATGGCCAAAAAAAACAGGCTGTTTTTTTTACATCTGTTCCTGTGCGGTGTCCAATAACGTCAGTACAATCACAGTGATATCCAATTTATATATTTTTATTATGTTTATACAAAAAATGTAAATCTTTTGTGTGAAAAAAAAAATCTAGTTTTTTGCCATATTCTGACAGCATAACTTTTCATACTATGGTGTACCAGGGCGTAGTTTGTCATTTTTTGACAAGCTGAATGTTTTCATTGATATCATTTGAGGACTGTAACAGGCCTTTTGATCATTTTAAGACATTTTTATGTGTTGCAAATGGCTAAAGGTCGATTTAAAGGAACCATTTTTCCTTAAGGGTTCAGCATTCTGGAAACAAGGCAGTCCCCGGGTTATGTACAATAAGATAGGTTCTGCAGGTTGTTCTGATGTTGCTTTGTATGCAAGTCGGAACTGTGATATTTTATCATTGGTAACCCCAGCTAATTGGCTCTCTGTGACAATGGATTTTTAAAACTTATGGATTGTCCATAAGAACCAGATTAACAATAGAAAGATAATTGCAGACACTTTGATAATGTTAGGCCCCTTCCACGCTTGCGTTTCAGTCACGTTCAGAGTTGTTTGATCAGTGTGGCGATCAGTGGTTTGGTCAGTGAAAAACTGTCATTTTGCATCAGTAGTTCATCACAGTTTTTCAGTCATATGTTTGTTCAGTTTTCTCGTTTTTCTTTCAACCGCAGCTTTTTCACATTCGATTTCATGATGAAATAAAATGGCAGTCTGAAAGACCCATTCTTACAATGGGTCGAGTGCACCATTGCAGTTCTCTTCCTGCGCGTCAAAAGCGCATGCGCTGAAAACTCGTGTGAAAACCCCAAGTGTGAAGGAGGCGACTTAGAGCATTTTTTTTTATGCATAAGGCTAAAGTACAGTAATTACCAACACTCCAGAGGTCTTTTTTGTAAGTAGGGTCTCTGTAAGTAGCTCTTAATAGGGAAAGCCTTAGTTGTTTTTTATATTATATAGATGATATCTTTGGGACACCTAACAGTTTATTATTTTACATTTTTATATATTTTATTTTTTATGTGTTCTAGGAATGGGGGAGTGATTGAATTTGAACTTTTTTTTTTTACTATTATTTCACTCCTAGGGTAATATAGGGTAATATAAGCCTAGAGTATATATTGCAGTATATTGTGAATAAAATGCTTCTGTATTAGAGTCTCTGACAGAGAGACTGTCATGCTGTCATGACAACCAATCAGCGCCCTCCAATGAGGTCATGAAGGGCGCCGTTCAGCAACCAAGATAGCGGTGCCCATAGGCACCGTAAGAGATGTCAGCATGGGCAGCAGCAGTTACCAACAGTTACTGACAGTTACCGGCAGTTACACAGCTGTTACACAGGCTCAGCCCTCTCCATACTCCGCTTACTGCTGTATGACATATATAGTCGTACAGCAGTAAGCAACTGGTTAATGAACCAATAATATCCATAGATTTCATATTGAGAAGGTCATATGTACATAAGACATGAAGACATGAAGACATAAATTAATGTAAAAGCTGTACATAGTTGTTCTTTAGAATTAACCCAACAATGTAACCTTTCTTCTTGTTAAACTGAAAAGTGGCCAGTAGTATGCTGCAGACTAGAGATGGGCGAATCGATTCTAATGATTCTAAATTCATTTATATTTCAAGAAAAATTTAATTTTCCACGAATCCGAAGTTTACACTAATTTGTGGAACCGAATTTCTAGTTTTTTTTTTAAAAAATGTATTTTTCCCTTTATTAGCAAAATGGCCACAAGCATAACATGTTACATGGCGCAAAGAACTCTGGGAACAAGAAAGGAACATGGCAGTACTGTTCCTCACTGTATGGGGTAATGATCCTCCCTGTATGGGAGTAGTGTTCCTCCTGTATGGGGGTAGTATTCCTCACTGTATGGGGTAGTGTTTCCTCACTGCATGGGGTATGTTCTTCCACTGCTGGGGTACTGTTCCTCACTGTTGGTGGTAGTGTTCCTCACTGTATGGGGTAGTTTTTCCTCACTGTTGGGGGTGTCTTCCTCACTGTTGGGGGTTGTGTTTCCTCACTTGTATGGTGTAGTGTTCCTCACTGTATGGGGGCAATGTTCCTCACTGTATGGGTGAGTAGTTCCTCACTGTATGGGGGTATGTCCCTGACTGTTATGGTCGTGCCTCCCTGAAGCGGTATTGGGTTCCTCACTGTATAGGGTGTTCCATTGTCGTAGTTCCTCACAGCATGGGGTGAGTCCGTCCTCACTGTATGGGGTAATATTTTTCTCACTGTATGGGGGTATGTTCCTCACTGTAGGGGGCAGTGTTCTTCACTGTATGGCGATAGTGTTCCTCACTGTATGGGGGTACTGTCCCTCAATGTATGGTGGTAGTGTTCCTCACTGTATGGCGGTAGTGTTCCTCACTGTATGGGGGTAGTGTTCCTCATTGTATGGAGGTAGTGTTCCTCAATGTATGGGGGCAGTGTTCTTCACTGTATGGCGATAGTGTTCCTCACTGTATGGTGGTACTGTCCCTCACTGTATGGCGGTAGTGTCCCTCAATGTATGGAGGTAGTGTTCCTCACTGTATGGAGGTAGTGTTCCTCACTGTATGGCAGTAGTGTTCCTCACTGTATGGCGGTAGTGTTCCTCACTGTATGGGGGTAGTGTTCCTCACTGTATGGGGGTAGTATTCCTCACTGTATGGGGATAGTATTCCTCACTGTATGGAGGTAGTGTTCCTCACTGTATGGCAGTAGTGTTCCTCACTGTATGGGGGTAGTGTTCCTCACTGTATGGCAGTAGTGTTCCTCAGTGTATGGGGGTAGTGTTCCTCACTGTATGGCGGTAGTGTTCCTCACTGTATGGGGGTAGTGTTCCTCACTGTATGGCAGTAGTGTTCCTCACTGTATGGGGGTAGTGTTCCTCATTGTATGGAGGTAGGGTTCCTCACTGTATGGCTGTATTCTTCACTGTATGGAAGCAGTGTCCCTTACTGTGTGGCGGTAGTGTTCCTCACTGTATAAGGGTAGTACTCCTCACTGTATGGGGGTAGTGTCCCTCACTGCAGTGTTTGTAGTGTTCCTCACTGTATGGTGATGGTGTCCATCACTGTATGGCGGTAGTGTCCCTCACTGTATGGCCGTATGTCCCTCACTGTATAAATATTTTTATTTTGCCTTCCTCTGGTGCCAATCACTTTTTTATATTTTGGTTTATGGAGCTGTGTGAGGTGTCATTTTTTGCGACTTTTGATGACGTTTTCAATGCTATCATCTTACTGTACGACCTTTTGATCATTGTTTATTGAATTTTTTATATTTTTCAAAATGGCAAAAAAGTGCCATATTTTCAGTTTCGGGGTTAAACGCATTGAAAAACTTTATTATATTTTGATAGATCAGGCATTTTCGGACACGGCAATAGTTAATGTGTTTATGATTTTTACAGTTTATTTTTATATCAGTTCTAGGGAAAGGGGGGTGATTTGAATTTTTAGGGTTTTTTAATTATAATTTTTTCTTAACTTTTATGTTATTTTTATTTTTACTATATTTCAGACTCCCTAGGGTACTTTAACCCTAGTTGTCTGATCGATCCTACCATATACTGCCATACTACCATATGGCAGTATATGGGGATTTCTCTCATTCATTACAATGTGCTGATAAGGAAGGGGGACAGACTTCTGCAGATGATGCTCAATGTGGACACAGAAAGCCCCTCCATTATTATAATAATTAGAGATGAGCGAACATGCTCGTCCGAGCTTGATGCTCGGTCGAGCATTAGCGTACTCGAAACTGCTCGTTGCTCGGACGAATACTTCGCCCGCTCGAGAAAATGGCAGCTCCCGCCGTTTTGCTTTTTGGCGGCCAGAAACAGAGCCAATCACAAGCCAGGAGACTCTGCACTCCACCCAGCATGACGTGGTACCCTTACACGTCGATAGCAGTGGTTGGCTGGCCAGATCAGGTGACCCTGGGATAGACTAGCCGCTGCCCGTGCTGCTCGGATCATTCTGTGTCTGGATGCCGCTAGGGAGAGAGCTGCTGCTGGTCAGGGAAAGCGTTAGGGTGTTCTATTAGCTTACTGTTAGGCAGGAGTGATTCTCCAAGAACCCAACAGCCCTTCTTAGGGCTACAATAACGTTATACTTTTTTTTTTTTATTTGCAGCTAGTACCATATTGTGAGGAATTTGCAGGGGGACTTGCTACCGTTGTGTTTAGCTCTTAGTGACACACATATCCACCTCAAACACCAAAGTGGGAAAATTTATTAGGGGTTTGATTTCAATTAGGCACAGTCTGCCATTTACTTTTTATTTTACGTTTATTTTTTTAATAACTCAGTGTCATCTCATCTTGCATAGTAGTGTGCTTTCATACTTGGCTAGAAAATAGCCATAGGAGAATCCAAACGGCTTACTTACGCCTACAGTAGCGTTATATATATTTGATTTCTGGTTGATCTGCTGGTGGCTGTACTTGCTGCAGTGCATCTACTAGCAAATTGTGAGCAATTTGTAGTGAGACTTGCGACCGCTGTGTTTTGCGCTTAGTGACGCACATATCCATTGCAAAGACCGAAGTGGGAAAATTTAGTAGGGGTTGGATTTCAATTAGGCACAGTCTGCCATTTGTCCTTTTTTATTTTACGTTTATTTTGTTTAATAACTCAGCGTCATCTCATCTGGCATAGTAGTGTGCTTTCATACTTGGCTAGAAAATAGCCATAGGAGAATCCAAACGGCTTACGCCTACAGTAGCGTTATATATTTGATTTCTGGTTGATCTGCTGGTGGCTGTACTTGCTGCAGTGCATCTACTAGCCAATTGTGAGCAATTTGTAGTGAGACTTGCGACCGCTGTGTTTTGCGCACCTTTAATCTACTACTAGTTCACTGCCTCCATACATGGTCCCCTTACCAAACGAGCTGTGTCAGGCAGAATTTTGGGTTGTTTTCATGGCTTCCGAGCACTCGAGCATCGGGAAAAGTTCGTCTCGAATAACGAGTACCCGAGCATTTTAGTGCTCGCTCATCTCTAATCATAATATTTTAGTACCTATAACACGTCACACTTTTTTGGTCCTGTATGGTATGCTGTTTTGACGGGTGTTACTATTTATGGCCAATTGTTGTTCTTTGAAAATAAAGATACACTACACAATGCGCCGACAAGGTGTACTTGAGAAACAACAGAAAAAGATGCAGTTTAAAGTTGCAGAAAAGCAAATATTTGCTAAATAGAAAGAAAGAAAACAAGCAGGAATAAAAGATACATGTCCCTCACTGTGTTTCAAATGTATATTTCGCAGCCAAATAGCTAGAATTCAGTCAACACAGTCTAGGTTTAAGGTTTAAGGGTTAAGTATCCAATTCTTTGTCATAGCAGAGACATACACATACTTACAGATAAGAAGAAGTAAAGTGGTAATTGGTGTATCAGAGAAATAGTAATCCATGCTTTTACTCATTGCCATTACAGGGGCTACTCTTGCAAATTTATGGTTAAGAAATCACTATTGTGGGATATTATGAAATTGAAGGTTAGAAAGATCTATGGAAACACTGAGTCATCTAGATATAGTTTTGAGTAATACTTTTGTCTGAAATATTAAAGCTTTAATATAAAAATCACATGTTCTACGATGGAAATAGTATCCAAGTAAAATACATGCTGTACCTTCACAGTGTAGTCAAAGTGCTTTGCAGATTGCATAAAACGAAGAAAGCCATCTGTCTCTCGTGTTGCAACAGTCAGCACCAATAATTTGGTCCAGAGGTTTGTTCTTAAGTTGAATTTGTATGTAAGTCAAAACTGTATATTTTATAATTGTAGATCCAAACAAAAAAAAATTTGGCCCTGGTGACAATTGGAGTTTAAACTTTTTTTGCTGTAATGGGACCAAGGATTATCAATAAAGCTTCATTAATGAAACCTTACAGCTGATTATTGCCATCTGGGGCTATAGTAAAGCATTCAGAAAGCTTCACCAGAGGTCAGAGTGGTCTGTCTGTAACTATGGGTTGTCTGTAAGTCGGGTGTCCTTAAGTAGGGGCCCGCCTGTATATATATTAGCATGATAGGGAATTATGTACATTTTACTCCAAATTTTACTTTCAAAACCAATTGATACTTAAATCGCACTGTTAATTGCTAACTAACATCTAAGAGATTTGTCCTAAACCATTGGGGAGTGAATACCTTTTATGCAGGGCCAGTAGGTTGTCTAGAAATAATTTGGTATATTTTGCTGAATAATGCTCAACAGTACATTCGGTATGTCATTTAAAGTATTAAATTACTAAACAAGCAACAAAATAAAAAGAGGAAAACATGATGCCTAGATACAAAGAGCTTACTGTAATCTAAGACTATTACCAGCAGTGAAGGGAATGTAAGCAGGTGACTAATGTGATGCCGTAGACCCGGACCCAGGAATGATTGGAGCAGAACTATGAATCCAAAGCTATTTGCCATGTATTTACAAATAATTGAATAATGTTTATTGAATAATCCTTCATGTGTCGCTTCCCCGCTGAGGTCCGCCGGAGTTCACTTTCTTCTTCCTGATGCATGTAAGTGCTTGATCTTGCAACACAATTTTGTTTTTAAATTCCGCGATTTGTCTGAATCAGTCGGGTTGTCCGACGGCATGCCCCCCGATTTGTGTCGCATGCCAGCGCCGATGCACCACAATCTGATCGCATGCACCGAAAACCCGGGGCAATTCGGGAAACTTGACAGAATTGCGGTCCGCGGATCCTTAGTAAATGTGCCCCACTATGTCCATACATTTTAATCTGTTTGGCATGAGATCTTACCAATCACTTTGCAGTGTTTGAGAAGAAATACATTTTAATTGGAATGAGTAGGACAGTTTTCTTATAAAGGTGAGAATAATTGAAAGGATTATGGTTGGACTGATACACCCTAAATAACCTAAGCAACAATAACTTCCACTTAAAGCACTGTATGTACATAAATTTATGAGTGATCATTTTGTTTGAAAAAAACACAATGGACTCTTAAAAGCAGCATGTGGTGAGTTTCCCTCCCTTGCCTGCTCAATGCACATGACAGGAAGTGGGAAGGGGGGAGGAAGAAGGCTGAGTGTGGAGGAGGGGACACTGACACAGGTACACACAGGCTGCAGCTGCCCCCCCTTCCCAGGGACTCACCACACGCTGCTGGCAGGGAGCCAGGAAGTGTGAATTAAATCTATATAAACTAATGAAATGATTCAGAATGCCGACAAAGGCATTTTTAAAATCAGTATAGTATTTGAACTTGTCACCAGCTTAAAGTGACATACCTGGTGACAGGTTTGCTTTAATAAGAAAATCATTATAGATGGCACATTGGAACATAAGTTCAAGAGAAAACATGTTTTAATCTTATTGCACACAGGGCAAACACATAGAACTGGAACACAGACCTGTAGAATCTAAGTTCTACTAATGAAACAGCCTCTAAATATCTCCATTATCTCCATGATTAGTTTTACTAAAATACTTGATACTAAGGTCTAAAAATACATTTAAAAAATGTGTCACAGAGAGAAATGAATTAAAATAGTTTTCAGTTGAAGTATTGGAATCATAGTAGAAATTCTCATTGCAAATATATTTAATATTTTAGGGGGAAAGAAGCAAATAAAATTGGAATTCTACATACCGGTATATAAATTGAAACTCTTGCTAACCATACCTTGTTTTAGTTCCAGAAAAATGTGTGAAAGTTCTGGTGCAATTTTTGCTGCATGCCCTTGTGCCACAAAGCTATGCCCTTTTGTCATTCTTCCTTTAAAAGTTTATAAAAACTGTCTTAATTAGTGCTGAGCAGATCCCAACCCACAAATTTGGGTTTGTACCATTTTTAGGTAATTTAATGGTCACGAACCTAGACCCAAAGCTTATTCAAAACATTGGGGCAGATTTACTTACCCGGTCCTGACGCGATCCCGCGGTGCATTGTCCGACGAGGATTCAGGTCTGCCGCGATTCACTAAGATCGTGTGCCCGAGTTCCTGTATCCGTCGCTTCCGCGCCGAGGTCCGCAGGAGTTCACCTTCTTCTTCCCCGTGCTTGTAAGTGAGTGTCTTGCGACACAATTCTAATTGTTAAACTTGCGCGTTGTCCGAATCCCAGAACTGGACTGTATGAGTATAATGCAGATGCACCAGTGCTTTATATGCTACATTTTATTTCATGTAGTTATGAACCAAATCTTTTTTTTCCAGTGAATTTTGCCTTTTTTTACTTTTGTTTAGAAGAAACTGAATGGTCAAGAAGGTTTGAAGAAGAAAAACAAATACACAACAAAAGCACAACAAACCAAAAATTTTGAAATCTGAGTGCAACAAAATTATTTGTTTCTCAGAAGATGAATCAATTTCTTATCTTAAGGCGGTGAAGCTCTATTGCAGAAACATTACTTTACTTTCAAAAGAAATAAGAAATGGGGCATAAGTTGAGAAAAGAATGATCGGTGTTACATATGGATTATAGAACATCCTTGTAAAGCTAAACTAACTCATCATAGAAGGAGTCCAGAACACTAGTGGCATTTTCTATTCAATCATACAGTAAAGAAATGTGCTGACATAGATACTTTAATTCTTAAAAGATAGTCTACCAGCTTTAAAATCACCCCTAAGTAAAATTAGGACACATCCCTGTTATCTGTCATTTCAGAGTTAATAATTTTTTTATTTTTATAAAAATTAGCTTCTCATAGCTGCTTGTGGGGTGACTTGACAGCTAGCAGACCCCTTTAAGAAGCTCTGTGGTGATGCCAACCATATCTACAGTAGTTTAACATAAAAAAGTTGAACAAAAGGCTTTGAAAAAGCTAGGTAAGTGGAATAGTTAAAGGGAAAGTCCAAGCAGCACAGCTAATATCCAAATGAAATCCAATAAAGTAACCATGTGCAAAGCCGTATATAGATCTAGGCAAAAAAGATCCTCCAAATAATAAACGATGAAAAGGCAGCACATAAAGAAAAAAATGTTGAAAAAAACTGCTTTTTTAATTCATAATGGCCTATTATAGATTAAAAAACACAGTTTTTTCACCATTTTTTTCTTTGTGTGCTTCCTTTTCATCGTTTATTATAGGTAAGTGGAATAGATAGAGCATCTTCAGTGTATCTGTCCTTTGCAGTTTTGTTGTGTATATAGATTTGCTTTATGGAACACATAGGTACCTCCCAGTAGATTTCTCTAAGCCCAGATAGTCCAACTAAAAGAAGAGCAGATCCTGCAGGTAAGCAGGTAAGTGTGCATGGTAGTTATCCTTTAAGACATTATAACACTCATTTTGCAGGTCTTTACTCATTTCACAATGCAGTAAATAAAAATGGACTCTTTTCTGTGTAAGTTGCTTTCATCTTTCATCAGCTGCTACATTGCATAGGTCTGAGTGGAAAATATCTTTATAACATTACATTGTACAAGGAACTATCTGGTAGCACATAAAGTACATGTAGTAAATGACTCTGTCATGGAACCACATGAACACATTTGCACAGAGAACACCTATAATTACATTTAAAACAATGTATTCCAACATTAATTTTGTATTTACATGTAGAACAGGCATGCACAGTAGATTTAACCCCTTCAGGACGTAGGCAGTTTATTGCTTGAGGCTCAGCTCCTTTTTTTGTATTCTGATTTGCGTTGCTTTATATGGTTACAACTTTTGAACAATTTTACTTATCAAACCAATTTTGGGAATGTTTTTCATCACATTACTTCAGTTTATTGGTAAATTTTGGCTCGTAAGCTTTGCATTTATTTATAAAAAAATTATAAACTGATGAATTTTTGAAAAAATTGCCTTTTTCAAACTTTAAAAGTTTCAAACTTAATTTGATGTTACGCGTCTTACAAATCGAAGATCGGTTTTCCGTATTTTTAAGGAGACTGCAGTATTGACTTTTCATTATTGTTTTTAAGAAATTTGAACTATATAATGTTAGAAACCCCCTATATATCAATCCATTTTCAAATCTGCACCCCTCAAACCCCTCGAGATGTTCATAGTAGTTAAATCAAAATGGAGATGACATTTAGAATGGTCCAATTTTGGTGGTTATACGTTCATTTAGCCCTAACATTTACACATTTCCAAAAGATAAAAAGAGAAAACCCATCTTAAAATCTGTTATGCAGTTTATCCTGAGTAAAGAGACCCCCCACATTTGGCTATTACTTGTTGTATGTATTTTTTTTTCCGTTAGTGAGGCCATGTGTGGGCAATTTTTGTGTTATGATATGTATTTTTAGTGATACAAATTTGGGGTTGTTATCCCCTATTGCTGAAAACCTTTTTTTGTCTTACAAATCGAATAGCAGTTTTCCGTATTTTCAAGGAGATTGCAGTATTGACTTTTCATTATTGTTTTTAATGAAATTTGAACTATATAATATTATAAACCCCCAATATATCAACCCATTTTTGAAATCTGCACCCCTCAAAGCAGCGTTTAGGAACCCCTTAAGATGTTCATAACAGTTAAATAAAAATGGAGATGAAATTTAGAATGGTCTAATTTTGGTGGCTATACTTTCATTTATCCTATAGACATTACCGCCCTTTTGTAGGCTAGAAAAGTTTTGTTTTTCTCTTAGTGAGGCCATGTGTGGGCAATTTTTATGCGGGATGCATGCTTATCCACCATTAAAGGACGTCATTCCTACCTTTGGAACCGGTGAGTGCCGTCATCTTTTCCTGCTATTGCATATGGACTCTCTCTCTTACACACTGACAGAGCACAGCCGGAAGGTCCTATCGTGATCACATTTGCCCTAGTACATCATCCTAAATTGCGTATTAAGCTGTCAGCGATAGTATTGGGACTGTGCCCACCAGATACACTCTTCTATTTATACCAGTTTATGCAGGATGATATGTATTTTCCCATGGTACCAATTTGGGGTTGGTATCTCCTATTTTTGAAAACTTTTATTTTGCGTGTAGGAGTAGAAAAGCATCAATTATGTAATTGATTTTGATATTTTTTGGGTGTTCACCAAATAACCTAAAAAACGTCTTATCTTTATAGTATGGGTCAACATGATTATGTTGATACAATACTTTTTAGATTTTTTCTTATGTTTTACTAAATTTCTCAAAATAAAACTTAATATGCAGAAAAAGTCTCTCTCAATATGCAGAAAAATCTCTTGTTTTTGCATCATTGTCTTCCAAGTGCCATAACACTTATATTTTTTTTGACTACTGAGCTTGACTACATGACTTGTTTTTTGCCGGTTTAGTTTGCACCAGTGTTATTTTACAGTATGTATGGTTTTTTAAATCACTTTTTATTGGGATAAAATGGGTAAAAAAATCAAAATTTGTTCATCATATGGGTGCCCCCCGAAGAAGGCGCGAGTGGGGGGGGACGATTGTGAAGGAGAGAGCCCAAGGAGGCGGTCATGTTGACCATGGCATTTAGCAGTTTAATCACCCGCAATCGAAGCTGACTCCGACCAGGGATGCTACATTGTGGGTGCAAGCTGTTAGTTACAGCTGCCACCAGGGACACCACTAGAAATTTTGGCCTCCCTGACTGGAAGATTTATGTGCCACCCCCATGTCCATTCCCACACTGATACATAACATTGTATGCACACATTTTTTTTGGCCAAAACATTTTTAAGCCATGACAAGCAAGACTACTGCATGTGCCCACTCACTATATAAGTAGCCCCTGCTCCATAGAAACCCCCCAAGTCCACAGTCAGCCCCCCAGTCCCCAGTCAGCCCCACCAGTCCACAGTCAGCCCCCCAGTCCATAGTCAGCTTGCCCCAGTCCATAGTCACCCCCCAGTCCACAATCAGTTGTCAAAATAGCCAGCTGACCTATCCTATGGAGCTGAAGCCCATAGGATGCTAGAAGCTGGATCTACTCATCAGCGATTCCAGCTGGAGATTTGAGCGGGCTCTGACTGGTTTGCTTTTTGGGTTTGCCTGTCTCAGCCCTCATTCTATGAAATGCCTAACCATTTTTGGCTAGTGGTAATGTACTATGTAGTCTTTAAATATTCAGCATTTGCGGGCGCATGCCACTTAACCCTGACCCCTGATGAAGCCATTTTAATGGCGATACATGTCAGGGGTTTCTGTGTGTTATCATTTTAATGTGCAAGATCCTTAATAGATAACTAGCAGAGAAATGATGAGAAAGTTAGTGTTGATGAATCTAACACAGGTCACTCTTTACTCACTGGAAGCAGTTTGAGTACTAAACTACGTATATATACAGTCACAGAGACATGTGGATAGACATTAGTTCTTAAGTGTATGTTGATCAACACATGCCAAATACTATTTCAATATCACCACATTATTTAATACCATCTGTACACAGCTAAGGGCTAATTGCTCATTGTTACACCTCCTGGTTGTGTTTCACCATCTAGTGAACCATAAAAATAATTCTAATAGTATATAGCATCACTTCAACACTCTCCATATTAATACAAAGTATTCATACACTAAGTTGTGTAAGTTCCTGGGTAGTTTCCCTACTTTATTACTGTTGACTGACGGGCTAAGTCTGCTATATTAGGATCTTTGCAATTTGAAGTGTTGTGTTTTTTCACATAGGACATCTACATTGAAATACAGTATCCTAATGAAACCCTAATAAAAGTTATATTTTTATGTTGGGATATGGGTTCTTAGCGACTGATTGCACAGTGTCACGGGGGCTCCCGTGATCCCTGTCCCGGATCGCGGGTGCATCCGTGCTCCCCCGTGTGCCCCCGCTGCAGCCCGTTCTCCTCACTCACCTCTTCTGGCTCCTGCTCTTCCCCGGACTGCCATGCGCGCACGTCCCTGCCTCCTAGGGCGCGCACGCGCTAATTGGTGCACTGGCTGAACACCTCACCTTTAAGAATCCTGCCTCTTCCTGTGTCCCCTGCCGGATCTTTGTGCCTCATAGCCTTAGAAAAAGCTTCCAAGCGAGTATTCCTGCGTTCCTGTGTATTCCTGTATTCCTGGGTTCCTGTGTGTTCCCGCTCCTGAGTCCTGTGTTGCCGTGTTACCTGAGTTCCTCCGTGTTGCTGTGTTCCGTGTGCCTGTGTTCCCGTTCCCACCTGCCTGGACCTCCTGTTGCTGACCCCGGACTTGGACTTGACGTTGCATCTCTGCCGCCTGCCCTGACCCTGTTCCTGAACCTGACTACGAGATTGTCATCCGCTAAGGTACCTCGACCTCGGCTGCCACTGCGGGCTAGTCACACCTGGGAACGACCTAGTGGTATCCTGCCGCAGCAAGTCCAACCCACTTTGTGGCGGGCTCTGGTGAATACCAGGTTCCGCTAGGCTCCGGTCCCGGTGTTGGCTAGTTCCATCTCCCGCGGTGCTCCAGAGGATAACTGATCCTAACACACAGTCTTTTGGAAAATAGTTTGGTTCTTTTGTTGAGTAACATTATTACCATGTACAACATTTTAAGATTATTTTTTTCATATATTTTTATAAATAGTGTCATCAAATATTATTTTTATGGAAGTCATTTAAAATGTAGTATTAACAAAAATGATTTTAAGAGTTATAAAATTGCTATGATGAAAAAATAGGCCCTCAATGTTTACATCTTTATTTTGACTTGCTAGCTTCCATGAAATGAACAGTTTATATCAAGCTGTTACAGTAAAATATTTAGCATGCACTTCTTGTATGTACCAATTCCTGCTTGTGCTGTGCTAGTTATAAATGGTGTCTTTACACACAGGATCCCTTATCTGTTTCGCCTCCTGCAGAGAGAAATTACAACGTTGCTTTTACATAAATGACAGATTATATGTGGTGAGTAGTAATACTGGTAAGTGGCAAACCTGCTGAGACTGTCAGCAGATTTTATTGTGTTGAAAAGGAGGGTGAAAATCTTCACTGTTTTAACCCCTAGAGTTTACAGTACCATGGTCTTCAAGAACCATAATTTTTCTTCAACATCTTATTATTAAACCTATTCATTGTTGACTTTTGAGAGCATAACTTTGTAACTTCCGTCAACATGGTATTTCTAGGTTTATGTATAATCTTATACTATAAGAAACTAGGATCCTTATTGACCCCCCACTTCACAAACATGTGTAATGCACTGCTTAAAGGTCAACGCACACTTCTGTCTATGCTTTCATCCCATATAACTATCTTGCACAAGGCAGGCAAAGACCCTGAACAGCCTGGGAGTTACCGTTCCGGTTACCGGCTAAATTATTGGCACACAGACTGACATCACTACTCCCCCGTCTTATATCTAAAGATCAGGCAGGATTTGTTAAGGGTATTTAAGGCAAGGATAATGTGGCCAAAGTACTCAGAGCCATACACTTAGCTAATTCTAGGAAGACTCCCCTAATCCTTCTCGGCATGGACGCCGAGAAGGCATTTGATAGGGTAGATTGGCTTTTCATGAGGGAAATCCTTCTGAAATATGGCTTCCCGACTGGTTTTGTGGATGCCATCTTTTCATTATACAGTGAGCCCTCAGCGCGTATTAGAGTTAATGGGATTTTGTCACCACCCTTCCATATACGAAACGGAACCAGGCAGGGGTGCCCCTTATCTCCCTCCATTTTCATACTGTGCTTAGAAGCTATGATACAATTTGTGTGACAGGACAAACGCATTAAGGGGTTTTAGATGGGACCTTCAACATGTCAGTTGGCTGCATTTGCCGACGATCTAATTTTCCTGATTACCAACCCTACTTAAGCTTTGCCAATACTTTGCCGGCACTTTGAGTACTTTAACCAGTTAGCCAACTTCAAAGTCAATATGAGCAAGTCAGAAATCCTGAACATATCCCTACCAGCTTATCAGGTTAAAAGGATTAAACCAACATCTCCATTCCTTTGGCAGAAAGACTATTAAATATTTGGGCGTCAAACTGGCAAGGGAACCACGTAACCTGAATAAATTGAACTTTACACTAATAGACACCATACAACAAATGCTGACAGATTATAATCTGACCAACATCTCATGGATGGGTAGAAAGAACGTTCAAAAGCCTATGTGTTGCCTAAAATACTCTATCCCCTCTTGATGCTCCCAATAACTGTACCAGGGAACTTCTTCTCCAAAATCAAGAAAATTATTTATGGAGAGGGAAACGCCCAAGGTTAGCACACACTCTGCTGATGCGGAAGAAATGGAAGGGGGGACTGGGGGTCCCTGACGTGAGATACTATTACTGGGCCACACAGGCGGCAAGAGGCGTAGCATATAGATCCCAGGGCCGCTCCTCAGTACTCCCCACATTGATGGGGCAGAAGGAGAATTCTCTGACACTGGGGGGGGGGGGGGCATGGATTCCTCCTCCTTGGAGGCAGAATCTAGATTGTCTGGACAAACTGACGAGGCACACACTTCAGATGTGACATGAAGTGAACAAGAGATTTGACATATCCCCTTTCCTGTCCCCTATAATGCCAACTAGCCTCCTCCCATACAGTCTCTTAGAAGTGGGCAGATGTACCCACCTGGTGGATGGGATTTGAAGATCTCACACTAGGGGAATTTCTTAAAAAAGCAGACAATATGCAGGACGTAGAACTTAAGAATAGGACAAAAGGGAAGGGTTGTCTGACACTTATCAAGATGCAGCTCAAGTCAGTGTGCAGGGAGTTCCAAAAGGTCCACGGTGCAGTGAGGGAGGCAACCCCTGTAGAGATATCATTAGCTGTAGGAGCCCCTAAAGCTACGAAAGAGAAAGAGCTGGGCCTTACCGTTTCAGATAAACAAAAAAACTGGGTTCTGAGACACTCCTGTGGTTTCTCTCGCTGTGTTAGGCTACAAGAAAGTCATTTCAAACTGCTGTCGCGGTGGTATGAAACCCCTGAATCCTTGCTCCACTTGGGCTTGCACCCCACGGGGGTATGCTGGAGATGCGGGCAAGAATTGGGTTCATACACACATGTGTAGTGGTCCTGCTCCCTAATCAAAACATACTGGTTGGAGATACAAAGTAGAATACGATCCATTTGTTCTTCTTCCCTTCAAATCTCAATGCCTTTTTTTTTGCTTGGGCTTGGCGCCTGATGACACTAGGTTATCTGGAAAATCTATCAGCACCTACCTCATTGCTGCAGCAAAAGCATTGATACCCACATACTGGTTACAAACTTGCGCACCACCAATATCGGTATGGGAAGAGAAGGTGGCTCAGATTTGTCGAATGGAGGAACTTTCAAGCTGGGCATCTCACACACACGAGCAATTCGTAAAAACATGGCAACCATGGTTAGATTACAAAGGCAAAAGCTAACAGTGAACTAACTGCCGCGAGAGAGCAGCAGGAGCTCGTGCCCTCCGATTAGTTAGCAAATTAAGCATTGCACTCACCAAACAAATATCTAAACCCCTGACCACCTCCAAACCACGCCCCCACACACACATTATTGCAAACTTTCTCCCTCTGACCTCCATCCCCCTGACTTACCCCACGCCTGTCTATCGCTACCATCCCACCAGATTTAATTGATAATTGTTTGTTTACATTAGTGTGTTAAAATTGTGTTAGGTTATTGTATAATACAATGGGGCAGATTTATCAAGCAGTCTGAAAGTCAGAACATTTCCAGTTGCCCATGGCAACTAATCACAGCTCAGCTTTCATTTCACCAGTGCTCATGAATATTTTAAAGGGGAGCTGTGATTGGTTGCCATAGGCAATTGGAAATATTCTGACTTTCAGACTGCTTGATAAATCTGCCCCAATGTCTTCAGCACAACATATATATCGCTTCACTACGGGTCATACCTTTTGCATCACAAGAGGATGATATCATCTCTTCTTAACTCATACTATGTACACTCACCGGCCACTTTATTAGGTACACCTGTCCAACTGCTCGCGTTAACACTAATTTCTAATCAGCCAAATACACATGGCGGGCAACTTCAGTGATTAGGCACGTTAGACATGGTAAGACATCTCCGCAGTTCAAACCGGAATATCGTAGGGAAGAAAGAAAGGGTGATTGAGTGTCTTTTGAACGTGGCATGGTGTGTTGGTGCAGAAGGCTAGGTTGGTATTTCAGAGAACGCTGGTCTACTGGAGATTTTACGCAACAACCATCTCTAGGGTTTACAGCAGAATGGTCCGGAAAAAAGAAAAAAAATCCGGAGGCGGCAGTTCGTGGGCGGGAAATTGCCTTGTTGATGCCAGAGGTCAGGAGGAGAATGGGCAGACTGGTTAGAGCTGATAGAAAGGCACAGTGGACTCAACCAAGGTAGCGAAGAGCATCCTGAACGCACAGTTACGTCGAACTTGGAGGAGAAGGGCTACAGCAGCAGAGACCACACGGGTGCCACTCCTTTCAGCTATAAGAAACGGAAACTGAGGCTAGAATTTGCACAAGCTATCGAAATTGCGACAGTTTAGAAGGATTGGAAAAAAACTTGCCTGGTCTTGATGAGTCTAGATTCTGCCTGCAAAATTCGGATTGTAGGTTCGCGACATTTGGGCGTCAACCAACATGAGAAAGCGTGGATTCATCTGCCTGTATCAACGGTTCAGTTATGGATGATGGTGGTGCATAGTGTGGGAATATTTCGTTGGCCACTTTTGGGGCTCTTGCGTACCAATGGCAATGTTGCAACGCCACACGCCTACTGAGTACTGTGTGCTGACCCATGTCCATGCCCTTTATGAACACAATGGTACGCCAAATCTTGATGGGCGTACTTTCAGCAGGATATGTGCCATGTCATAAAGCTGGCATCATCTCAGACTGGTTCTTTGACATGACCATGAGTTCACTGTACTCAAATGGGCCTCCACAGTCACCATATCTCAATCCAATGAGCAGTGGTGGCGAACCTATGGCAAACAGGTGCCAACGGTGGCATGAGGTCTTGTCTTGGCACTAGGCATCACTCCAGGACCAGAGTTACCCAACACTGATCTTCTGCAGTCACCAGGCAAAATTAAGAGTTGCTGCTCTCAGCGCACCACACCATTGGCTGTTGCAAACTGAGGAAAAGTGAGAAGGTTTGGACAGAACTGCAATTATCTTTGGAGGTCCTACTGCTGGACCCACCATTCTTCTCACAGATAGAAGCTTACCAAATGAATAATGATTTGCACTCCTCTTTTAACTAGCTTTTTTCTTTTGGCCTCAACGGCCGATTACAATTGAAAGATGTGGAAGATGTGAAGTGGCTGCCTTGGAATTCCATTTTGGCACTTCACCGTAAATAAGTGGATTTGGCTGTATTTGGGCACTCGGTCTCTAAAGGTTCGCATCACTGCAATAGAGCATCCTTGGGATGTGTGGAACGGGAGATTCGCGATCATGGATGTGAGCGACAAATACTGGGCAACTGTGTGATGCCATCATGTCAATATGGACCAAATCTGAGAAGCTTCCAGCCACTTGTTGCAATCTATGCCACGAGAAATGTGAGGCAGTTTGAAGGCAAAAGGGGGTCCAACCCGTTACTAGCATGGTGTACCTATAAAGTGGCCGGGAGTAGATGCTGTATACAATGAATATGTATGACTAGATAATAGTCGATTTCTTACCATGGTATTCTCTGTACCTTTGAGATGTACAAACCAAGGCCAATGTATATTGTATCCATTCTTGGTTAAAAATTTTATAAAAAACAATCATAAAAAAAAAAGTGATTGAGGAGACCTTTCTTATAGTGGAGATAGTACAGGATTGCATCACAAGAGGATGATATCATAATTTTAACTCATACTATGTACATCACGGCCACTTTATTGAGGTACACCTGTCCAACTGCCGTTAACACTTAATTTCTAATCAAGCCAATCAACATGGCGGCAAATCAGTGCATTTAGGCATGTAGACAGGTCAAGACCATCTCCGCAGTTCAAACCGAATATCAGTATGGGGAGAAGAGTGATTGAGGTGTTTGAAACGTGGCATGGTTGTTGGTGCCAGAAGGGTGGTCTGAGTTTTCAGAAACTGCTGTCTACTGGGATTTTCACGCACAACATCTCAGGGTTTACAGAGAATGGTCCGAAAAGAAAAAAACATCAGTGAGCGGCAGTTCTGTGGGCGGAATTGCCTTGGTGATGCCAGAGGTCAGAGGGAGATGGGGCAGACTGGTCGAGCTGATAGAAAAGGCAACAGTGACTCAACCAAGGTAGGCAGAAGAGCATCTCTGAACGCACAGTACGTCGAACTTTGAGGCAGAAGGCGACTAGCAGACAGAAGACCACACGGCGGGTGCCACTCCTTCAGCTAAGAACAGGAAACTGAGGCTTAGAATTTGCACAAGCTCATTCGAAATTGGACAGTAGAAGATTGGAAAAACGTTGCCTGGTCTGATGAGTCTAGATTTCTGCTGCAACATTCGGATGGTAGGGTCAGAATTTGACTGTTTGGAGTCAGCGTTAAACGTTCAGTAAACCAGTCTTTGAATAATAGCCGCCGTATGATATAACCTTGGATCTGGAAGTCCCACCCCAGATAAACCATCGAAAGGCCATACACAAGCTCGAGAAAAAGGAACTTGGGGGA
The DNA here is from genome assembly GCA_019512145.1 of Engystomops pustulosus. Lineage (NCBI taxonomy): Eukaryota > Metazoa > Chordata > Amphibia > Anura > Leptodactylidae > Engystomops > Engystomops pustulosus. Next base: position 29,977 of record WNYA01000635.1, read on the forward strand.
TTGACCCGTAGTGTCTGATATAGTTACAGAAATCGGGGGATAGTGTCCATTTTAAGAACGTTTATGCGGCCGAACCATGAGAGGTGGCGGCTTTGGTGTTGGCCGAGATCTCGAACAGTTCGCTCTAGGAGAGGTTTGTAGTTTAAGGCATACAGGGATGATAGGTCTGCCGAGATATTAATTCCCAAGTAGCAAATATGGGAGTTTTTCCATTAAAAAGGAAGGCCAGGTGGAGCACCTCAGTCCCTGGGAGGGAGACATTTAAGATTTCTGATTTGGAGAGGTTGACTTTAAAATTGCTATGGGAACCAAATTTCTTGAATTCTTGCAGGACATTAAGGAGTGTGATTCTGGGCTGATAGAGGAGAAGATCATCAGCATAAAGTGCCGTCTTATACTGTCGAGATCCTACCTGGAGACCATGTACACTGGGGTTTCGACGAAGGGCAACAGCCAGATGTTCCATGACTATAACATATAAGAGAGGAGATAAAGGACAGCCCTGTCTGGTGCCGTTCTTAATGCAGAAGGGATCAGACATAATGCCCTTAGTTCGGACCTGGGCTGTAGGGGCTGAATATATTGCCTGCACCAGGCTCAGGAAACGGGGGCCAATGCGAGGCCCAAAGAAAACCCCAGTGCACACGGTCAAACGCTTTCTCTGCGTCCACCGAGAACAAACACATCTGCTGCCTGGTTGACTTGGCCCTAGAAATAAGGAGCAGAGTTTTGGCCGGTAGTTGGAGCAATTGGAATGGTCTTTGCCAGGCTTAGGGATTACAGATATGGAGGCCTGCAGTGACTGAGGTGGAAGAGGAACCTGAGAGGAGATGCAGTTAAGCGTAAAAGCAGGGAGTGAAACCGTCGGGGCCAGGGGATTTAATGGTCTCCATTACCTCTAATTCAGAGAAGTCCACTTCCAGACTTTCGCGGCCCTCACTAGTCAGTCTGGGAAGGGCCGTGTCTTTAACGTACACCCAAATTCTCTCCAGTTCCCTGGTCCCAGGCGATTCAGACAACTGTTCTTGTTGGTTATATAATTCCTTATAATACTTCTGGAAAATAGAGTTAATGCTGTTCGGGTCGTGAGTCAACCTGTCCGTATGGTCTTTAACATGTGGAATGTAAGTACCAGTCGTGCGGGGGTGGAGGAACCTGGCGAGGGGTTTACCGCATTTATTAGAATATTCATAGAAGAAGCGTTTATTCCTATCTTGGGAGCTTAAATACTTCTGATTCCATAACTCCTTCAGCTCCTCTCGAGTGTTTAATAGTTCATTCAGAACCGCCTGGGACCCACCATTTTTGTGATCCTGCTCTAAAACACTTATCCTGGACAGAAGTACCAGTGTTTTGGCCGATCTCTCTCACTTCAGACGGGCCCATGTCTAAGAAATACTAATTGGAGCATGCCCTTAAGTGTCTCCCATTGCACTGGGAGAGATGGCTGCTGTCCCGAATGGGTAGTAAAGAACTCAGCAATCTGCTTGCAAACATCAGCAAGACAGACAGAGTCTTTGAGCAAATTGTTGTTAAGCCGCCACCACCAAGGTGAGGCATGAGGGCCCGGGATTTCCAAGGCGAGAGAGATCGGCACGTGGTCAGACCACAAAGAGGGGGCAACAGAGGCTGCTGGCTTCCAGGTGAGGGCATGATGGCTTAAAAAGAACATGTCTAACCGACTGTAGGATGGGGAGTAATAGGTATAGTCTCGGGATTGAGGATGGAGGATTCTCCAAACGTCCACCAGTTGATTCCCGAAGGGATTTCCGTAGTTTCCGCATTTGGGCTGGAGGGTGGACCACACTACTGAACAGTCGACCGAGGGGTTGAGCGGAAAATTAAAGTCCCCTCCCAAAACAACTATGCCCTCTGAAAAATCCCATAGCCGGGACAGAATTTTGCGGCAAGCTGTAATCTGATCTCTATTGGGAAGGTACACTGAGGCCAGTTTGAGCAGTTGGCCCCATTGTTATTTTTACAAAGATGTATCTGCCCTCTGGGTCAGTTTGTGAGTCTATAACTTCGTGAAGTAAGCGTTTATGGATGGCAATAAATACACCCCTCGATTTAGCCCCCGCGTGAGTGCTATGGAACCAAGATGAGTAATATCTGTCCCTAAGCACTGGGATGCTATCAGTGCGGAAATGGGTCTCTTGGAAGAAGAGAAGGTCAGCCCTTGTGCATGTGGAACAAGACTTGACTGCGCTTCTGGAGAATATTCAAACCCCTGGCGTTTAGGGAGTAACAAGTGATAGGCGCCATGTTGGGATCATCCGTAAGAAGATGAACTCTAGGTCCTAATTGGGCAGACAATCACTGGGGGGAGACCGGAAGACAATGGTGTAGAGAGGAAACAGGGAGGACTCAAAGAGGGAAGGGGGGATAAGGAGGGTAACAATTAAAAAAATAGAAAAGGGTTAAGAAAACAAATAAAGCAGCCTAAGGGCTGCTAAGGTCTAGGGTCTGTCCCTGCTGTAGACGACAGTGACGAGCCTAATGGGGTTGAATTATACCACGAGCAGACCAGCTGGTCATGGGGCCCAATAAGAGACGCGCTGTCCATGCAGGGCGCCCCCGGGGGCCAGGAACCGCCAATGGAGTCATGCATAAGTGTCCATGCCTAAATAGGAAAACATTGCAAAGTGAACTTAGATGCAATCAGGTCAACCATAAACACTATAGAACTGTAATAAGGTATGACTACGAGACACTGTAAAGGATACTGCAGGAGTCTACTAGAGACCAGTCCAATAAGAACGACTGCTGGGAAAGAAAAAGGGCCAAGTGAACCAAAAGAAGGTGGGGGGGGGGCGGGGTGGAGGAGGGGTTGTTCGTGTGGGGGGGGGGGGGGGCCCTGGGCACCCTTATCGCGCCTATCCAGAGAGTGTTTCCTGGCTCTACGTCTGGGAAATCTCTGCTGTCTCAGTGGTTGAGGAAAGGGACCGGTCAGGAGGAAAGAGGGCCAATCCGGGATGGAAACCTCTGGCAGGTTCAGAGCAGCGAGGAACACTGGGAGGTCCCAGGGATGGCGGAGCACCGCCAGGATGCTGTCGCGCCTAACTTGGAGGCAAAACGGAAAGCCCGAAGAGTATGGTATGTTTCTATCCTGTAAGATACCCAGGAGGGGCTTGAGGGCCTTGCATTTCTGTAGTGTCAGGAGGGACAAATCAGGTAACAGCCGGATACCCAACTCCTGGAAGCGCACTCTGCCTGCCTCCCTTGCTTTGGTCATGATTTGCTCTTTCAATTGATATCTATGGACTCTACAGATAATGTCCCTAGGCCGGGATGGGTCAGTTGAGCGAGGGCCGAGAGCTCGATGGGCTCTATTTAGCTCTACAGGTGAGTCCACAGGAACCCCAAGGATATTGTTAAATATGGTTCTCAGAGTCCCGTCAATCTGTTGGTTATCGATGGATTCCGGCACACCCCGAACTCTGATATTATTCCTGCAGCCCCTATTCTCGGCATCGTCCATCTGTTCTGTGAGGGCCAATAGTTGCTGGGAATGGAGCGAAATCTGTATATTTTAGACTGCAAGCCTTTCTGTTACAGCGCGATGGGAGGATTCAGTAGTAGTAACTCTTTGCTCAAGTTGAAGTACCTCATCACGCAGGTTGGATATCTCCACTCTGTACGATTGTTCAAGACGAGCCACGTATCTCTCCATATCCTCCCTCGTTGGAATAGCTCTGATATGATTACAGAGTGCAAGCAGGTCCGCTAGCACACACACCTCTATTATGTTACTTTGGTAACTTGGAAAATGCTGTGGAGAGGTGTGTGCCCCCATTGCGGGTGACCGGTCAAGGGACTGGACAGATATACTGTCTTGGGTATCTTGAAGGCATAAATTTGGCTCTGTGACAGAGATGACTGAGGTGGCACAGGAGATTGCCAAGTCGACGTGTTCTGAGGCCAGGCATCAGGGGAATCAGTTGGGGCTTCCAGAGAGCACTTGGCTGGGCTTGAGTGTGTGTGAAATGACGAGGGGGCCTTCTGCACCACCACCACTGGGTACAGTGCAGCCTGCTGGTATGGGGCAGGTGAGGCCAGCTCTGGGGTTGGGGCTCCTGTTGAGCTTGAGGAGTGCCGCCCAGATGACTGGGGGCAGGGGCTCATAGCCTGAGTGGGGCTCCTCTGTTCCTGTGGTACTAGAATGGGATCAAAGTCCCGGACTGCAGGGGAGAGGTGTTGCTCACCTGCGGCTGCAGCTTGGTCAGTGGGCTGCTGCAGAGTGGAGCTGCGCCGTACTGGTGTGAGGCAGGAGCAATCCATCCCTGACCTGAGAGTGGCGAGACCAGAGGGCGACAGGGTATGGCTGGAGGTACCTGTAGCGCTGGCCTCCTGGACTTCCGCCGCCTCAGCAATCCGGTGCGGGGGGTCTCCGGGATGATCCTATGCCAGGATGAGAACCGGGTCTCCATTGGTGGGCGTCCTGGCTGAACCACCACTGAAGCTGCTGGAGCGGGAGGTGTGCAGAGCCGGAAGTGCGGAGACCCACGCCAGAGGGAGCAGAGGAGCCGCGCCGTCCGCCATCTTGGGACCGCCATGCTGTACCGGGGACCCGCAGCCTGCAGAGCCCGATGGAAGGGGGCCATGTTCCAGAGATCCGGAGAGAGGATCAGGAGGCCGTATCTGGAGCGTGGCAGCCGGGAGCGACAGATAGATCAGGTCGCCGTCCTCCTCCTGAGAAGGCTGCATGTCCTGGGAGGGCTGTGGGACCAGGTACTGGCCTATACCCCTCGATGAGGGCTGCGTTGTGGTGGGGGCGGTGTGCCCCGCACCCCTCTTCTTCCTGGGTCCCATGGGGTGTATAATTAGGCAGGATGGAGGAAGATTTGCTGGCTAGGATTCCTGGCTGGCCCTGGAGCAAAGCAAGGTTGCTTCCTCACTCCTCCATAGCCAGGCCACGCCCGGGATTTCTAAGTTTAGTGATCAACTTTATTAGCTCTATTATTTGAGTTGATAGCAATCAAGATTTTTTAGGTATTTGTTTACAGAAATATCAATTAATTAGAAGAAAACTAGCACATGGGTAGCCATGATTTAAACATGACCGTGTTGCTGCTGCTTGTGGCCATGATGGAGCTGATGCTGTCAATAGACCAAACTATATTGAAGCATTGGTCAGTTACATGGTGGACAGTGCCTTAACTTCCACGGGATTATCTTCACAATGCCAATCCTCAATTGGAAGAGCAATGTCCTCTCCTTCAACCCTCCGTCAACGTAGCATAGCTGTTTTAGCCACAAGTCATAGACAGTCACTCATGCTGTCCAATGACTTTTCTAGCTAAGATTCTATGGCCCATCCATCGGCCCATGCAACTGAGATAGAGACTTCCAAGATTCTCAAGAACTTTAATTGAAGCATAAGGGTATTTACAGTGGACCATCAGAAGAGACCTATGATGGTGATAAAACAACTGCGAATGATTAAGAAGGAGGGCAGTGGTGAGGGCTCAGTGGTAGAAGCAGGAGGTGATGATGAGGCTCTAGACTAGATATGGGTGGAAGGCATTGATAATTCAGAAAAAAAGAGGTGGTGGTTAGGAAGCCCTGGGCAGCAAGCAGAACATGTGTTAGGGGATCAAGGCACAGCAGTTAACAAGTAGCCACTTAGTCAACTGTTACCTCCTGTGCCCAGGGAGGAGGAAAACTAAGGCCATCCCACAGGGTGTCTGCAGTGTGGCATTTTTATCACAAAATGCAGAAGACAGAACATGTGTCATATGCATGCTGCACCGCCAGTCCATTAAGCATTCCAAAAGCCTTAACAAGCTGATCACATCATGTTTGCACAAGCAGAGTACACATGAACTACAGTGACTCACACACCAGAAAATCCTGGAAATACCTAAGGCTCCCCTGATGCTTCAGTTGGCCAAGCCTGTACCCCCAGCTCCCAAATCATAAGACCAACTGTCTCTCAGCAAAGTGAGGATGAGATGCCACCACCAGTTTTGTATACCCGTTGCAGCAAGTCCAACCCTCTTTGCGACAGGCTCTGGTGAACACCTGGTGTCACTATGAATCTGTCCCAGGTGTCAGCTTCTCATGGGGATACAGTGGGTTCACTTGCCCTGATCCTGGCATATATTGCAGAAAAAATCTAGGTAATTTATCTGTAAAATCTTACATATAGATATATGATGATTATATAACCACAGAAGATAAAGTTCAAGTAATAATAGTGTTGATAAACCATGCAGGGTCACCTGCAAAAGAGTACTTTTGATATAGCCCATAAAAAGAAATCTAACACTAGGGCTTCTTTACTTAACAATGTGACACATACTCAATACTTCTAGAAAAAGAACTAAAGTTCTAGTGACTGAAATAATAACTATCTTTAAAACAATGATTCAATTGATTTTGATCCATATGAACAGTTTTCAAGAATCATATATTAGTAGCACACTGGTGTTATCCGGGGGACTCTATACTGTAAATGACTGTGGTATTTTTTATTGCCGCAGTGTGGAGATATGCTGCAAGGAGTCAAAGCCATAGGTGAAACAATTCAGTGGGAGAAATTAGTTATTATTTTCTTGATCCAATTAGACAGAATTATCACCTGGAAGTTGCTTGATGTCATTTCGAGTATTTCAGTATTGAAGACACTGACTAACCTTCTAGTTTGTGTAACAATTATATTGTGCTCATATATAAGGTTGTACTCAAAAAGAGTTTGTGTAATGTGTGCTTAAAATGTAAAGGTAGGCATAGTTGTTGTCTCCGTTTGACCACTATACGTCAGATCCTCTGAAAAAGGCAGAATGGAGAAACATAGCAAGCTATTTTTTCCATCCTGCTGCCTCCTGCTGAGAAACATATACGCTCAGCGGAGGAAATAGAAGGCTATACGGAGCAGATGCAGTGTATTGAATCCTTCTACTGCCCCCTCAGGGGGACCTGCTGATGTCACTGTCCATATTAGGACAGTGACATCACTGGGGAAGCACCTCATACATTGGCAGCAGCCAATCGTTTGTACACTCCGCCGCCCACATTTAGGTTGGAGGGGGGTTTTTTGGAAACATATCCCACTGTATGAGCATACAGTGGGATATGTCTGTGCAATACACTGTAAAGACATGTTGGAATCCCCCCTAGTGTCCTAACATCGTATGGCATATAACATGATGTAAACCCAGACTTATGCCTCATGCACATGACTGTTAAAGGGACAGATATACGCCCCCATAGAAAGCTATGGAGCACGGGTTCGGTACTGTGAGCACAATGTGTGCTGACCATTCTGTGCCATGCCCGCAAAAACGATAGAGCTTGCTCTATCTTTGGCCTTAAGAATGCTCATCGCTGCAATTTCCCTTTGAAATTCAGGCATACATTTGCCTGAATGAGGCAAGATAAATCTTGCCTACTGTGTCAAACTGTGTCACAAGTTTGGTTTGTGCTTATCTCATGGACAAAATACAACCCCAATACCAGTTTTCAGCAATTAACCCTTCTATAAGCAGCCAGTAACCTTTACTGAAGTTTATCTTTCTGTGTATAAGATACTTTACAACTCATTCACACAACCCTATGGGGGACGTATGTAGAGCCGCAAGTTTGCGACTGTACATATGTCCCCATAGAAGGCAATGGGGGACCATACCTCTCCATACATAGGAAAATGTTAGGACATGTGCTATCTTTCCCTGTGTTACAGGACATACCTAATGCTCCCCTCCTTCTCTTCATCGCAGCTGACTATGCCCGGCCGTAGCTGTGCAGGCACATGTCAGTGTAAATGCAGCCTTACAAATGCAAATGAGTGACTGAGCATTCTGTGAGGTTTAAGGTTTCTTAAATGTCCAAAGCTAACTACAGCTGGTTTTCCTAATATCAGGTCACCTTTATTTTTGGGTGGTCATCAGGAGCTAATATTAGCTCATCTTGCAAAAAGGGACACCATTTCAAATTAAGGAATAGTTATTAGCCTCAAAAGATAATAAGATGAAGACATTTTTTTTTACAATAGGTTTAAATTTTTTTAAATAGCCCACCCACACTGGGCTGAATACGGAGTAAAATGTACATGTGAGACACCCCCTCTCTCCTCTCCCTGCACTCAACTGGTTCTCCTCATGGCTGCCATGCGTTGCCTGGGGTTCTAAATAATGTGATAATAACACATCTACACTCTTATCTCAAACCTCAGCTTTCCCTACAACACATACATACAAATACACAACCTCACCTGCCCCCTTCACCTCATGGCAGCAGGAAATGTCAGACAGGAGAGAGCAGAGATAATGGGGCACATTTCCTAATTTTACTAAATAACAGTGTAATGTACAGGGTGCACCAGAGTCATGATTTGTGTCAAATTATTCATGAATCCGGCCCCCCTGCACAGTTCTGACACAAAACACCATTTTCTGGTGTACCTTTAACATGGGGCATGCAAAACATTTCAGTCAGACTTTGAATGTTAAAGGAAACCTGTCACCACGTTTTTTAACAAATACAGGTAGTGGCAGGTTCCTATAGCGTTCTAGTAACTATCTGACACCCTGCTTTTAGCTAAAAGTAGTTTCCCCCAGAACCCCATAAAATCAGAGTTAAAATCTTGCCTGGTATCAATGTATCTTTGGTGTGAGTCATTGGGGTGTGGCCTAATGTCATGTGACCAGGGTTACATCATCAAAGGTCCTTAAACCCTTAAGGACCAGACCCTTTTTTGTTTTTGCGTCTTTATTTTTCACTCCCCACCTTCAAAAATCTATAACTTTTATATTTCCCCATGCTGTGTATGGGCTTGTTTTCTGCATAGCAAATTGCACTTCATAGTGGTGGTATAGACACAAAGGTGACATTTACTTAGCTGGTCACTGGAGTTCACAGAAAGTGCATTGTCCTACTATAATACAGTGTGTGGTGATTCAATAAGATTGTGCGCCCGAAATCATGAATATGTCGCTTCCCCGCTCAGGACGGACAGAGTTCACCATCTTTTTTGTGGTGCATCTTAGGGCAAGGGCTCGCAACACAATTTAAAAGTGAAATAACCGCACTCAGCCCGAATCAGTCGGTCAGTCAGACGGCACCCCCCTTACCATGGAAGCCAGCGCAGCTGCGCCACAAAAGGGTCACATGTGCCACAATCCCAGTGCAGACACTTCTTAAATACCTGTGTAAGTCGTTTTAGCCCTACAAAAGTCCAACAAAAGTGCAGCATGCGACCCTAAGTAAATGAGCCCCAAAGTGTCACGTGCAACACAATTGTGTTGTATGCACCAGAAATGTGTTTCAGACACTTCTTAAATAAGTGCAAGCATTTTGTAATGCAAAGAATGTGCAAAGTCTGACAGAAAACTGGTGCACGGCCCTTAGTAAATGTGGGCCAATGTGCACTCTACAAATCTTTAATCTGTCCCATGTGCTGTGCTGCAGTTTTACATAGATAGATAGATATGAGATGGATAGATCAAGATAAATAAATAGATAGATGATTGAGAAGATAAAAGGTGTGATAGATGGAGGGAAGGGGTGGATATTTTGTTATTAAACTCTTCTCTAAGTACACCACAAAAAAAGGAAACAAACACCAAAATGTAGAAAGCCTAAAATACCACTTTATTAGATCAATTAAAACAAATCCATTTAAAAAGACAACATACACAGAAAAAGTCCACCAATGGTCAAATATACCTGAAAATAGATCACAATAACCTGTATAGAGGTATAGAAGGTCAAGTCCTCAGAACAAGTCAATGTATCTGTTTATAAACAAGTATTGCACATTACCCAGAGGAATAACAGAGGACAAGGGGCACATACACAGGTATATACAGACAAAGGGTGGACCCCACCCGACACGTTTCGCCTTGCTTTATCAGGGGTATGTGTGTATGTAGACCTGTGTATGTGTCCTGTGTCACCAGTTATTCCTCCGGGTACATTGTGACCATTCCCCCTATTACTCTTGCCCCTTTATTACTGTTCCCTCTTCTGGAGTTTCAAAAGTTATAATACTGAAACTTTTTTGTCATTGAATAAACTTTCACATTTTCATGTATGTATATTATTTAGCCACCAGCTCCCCACTCGCCTGTGTGGGTGTGTCTAAGATGCACAAGCTATGCTCTCATTGGTCAGCAGCAGGTGCTTGTGATGAGGTGACAGGAGGCAGGTCCTGCCCCTCCATCTTGCTGATTGTAGGTTTTTGCTATGGGCCAAAAAATTTGGGACTGGGCAAAATACTTTGAGAAATGGTTTCCAGGGACACCTGGAGCAAAATTGTGGCTCTTTTGTTTTTGTTTTTGCTCAGAATAACCCTTTAAGCAGTTTGCTCCAAGTAGCCAATCAGCAAATTAATGAATGTGTTCTTCTCTTATCCAGATTGTGTTCCTCATTCACCAATGAAACTCACAGATCAGAGTGGATGAAAACAAAGCATATTTTCCTTCATCATAGTCCTATGTTGTCATTTCAGCATGTACTGTATAGTAGCCAGTATTCCATTTCCATCACTCCGCTTTTCTCTTGTCACAATTACAAATATAGCAGAAGACTTGACATAAGCGTGCTGACCTAATATGTGCTATCAATGGAAAAATATTACTCAAAAAGAGAGCTGTTACTAAGACAGTTTTTGATTTTGTAGATGATAGTTATACAGTATCTCACTTCTTTCTCTGCATTTAATAATCAAGCAAATGTATGCACACCAGTAGCCTTAGTGATAAAGCATCTGAATATCAGCTCCTTTGCTTTGAGAGGCTGTGATTAGGCATTGAAGACAGAATCAGATTTTACCACTTATTTCTTCTCTGTTTCACATACTCACATACATGAACATGTGATCTATTTGATGATTGTCAAGATGCCAGGAGTAGTAAGAGACTTATGAATCCAACTAGAAGCAGCCCAGCCCTCACAGTGACAGCTGTCACTCTAACATTGCAAATTTCTGCACAGCTGCCATAGTTATAGTGGATAATAATAATTAGTAAAACTAACAGGCTTCATATTCAACCTTAATAATTTAATTTAGAGTTTTCAAAGTACTAACAACTGTTATAGTTTTCCCTTTACTTATGGTGTTTAATTAATAGGTCAATGAGTCAACATCCATTAAACCAGCAGGGGCACTATCTATCTATCTATCTATCTATCTATCTATCTATCTATCTATCTATCTATCTATCTACCTACTCACAAGAAAGTCCAAGCAGCACAAACCTTAGAGAAGGGGAATGGGTGCAGGCATCCCAGGACTTGGCCACAAGTCCTCCAGTTACAATATGAAGAAAGCGGGCAGCACTCCGTTGTAGGTAAAAATTACAAAAGTGTCTTTATTCCATGGTGAGTGAAAATGACAGCGACGTTTCGGCTCTGCAAGAGCCTTTTTCAAGCGGGAGGTGGAATAAACACGAAGTTTTTTTCACTAATTTGGAGTGCTGCCATTTTCATTGATTGGATGTCTATGGGACTCTGACTGGTTAGAGTCAAGGATAGCACCCATTACAACCTCTCACCAGGACTGTGCTGCTGCTTTTTCGATTTTGTATCTATCTATCTATCTATCTATCTATCTATCTATCTAAGTTGAGGAAAAGGCAGCACTCCGTGGTTGGTGTCAAATAAAGTGGGTGTCTTTATTCCATGAGCAACGTTTCAGCTCCTTGCGGGCCTTTGTCAAGCATGGTGAAAGTGGCCAGCACACAAACATATATAGGCTAACAATGCATTTCATTGGTTCACATAGATTGTGCATAAATGACAAATGGTTAATAATAATACAAGTGTCGTTTCAAAATGTATATACAAATGCCATAAGAAGACCAGTGTGGTCTAATTAAAGTGAAAATACATAGTGAGAAGTGAAAATAATACATGTGTATTTGTTACATAAAAACAAACGTCCACCAATCGGCTTACAGATCCTCCCACATCTCGGCACTTTCATTCATAAATCCTGATGTAATTGTGTCTCGTGCTGTGTTCAGGCGCGAAATCTGTCGCTCCCTGCAGGAACCACGTGGTGTTCTAAACTTGGTCCTCCGGAATACACGGAAGTCTTGTGTGTGCTGTAGTAGTGCCGTCGTCCCGGAATTGGCGCATGCGCCCTTAGACATTTGTGAGCCGGTGGCCATCTTAGTTGAGGGCTAATGCTCCACCAGACCAAGTTCGATGCCGTTGACGTATAAAAGGACATCTGGGGTGCCATGGATACCACAGCAACAGAGGTAAGTCACGTATCGCCTCTCCAAGATCCAGGTGTGCCGGTGGACCTAAGTGGTTAAGTTACCTCTCAAGTCCCCGTGCTCGGACTCACAAGCTCTGTCGCGACGCTGTCGCCCTCATTGCTCGGTGTCCTCCTGGTCCATACGGAGATATGGACCTCCGCCCGTCCTGCGTCAGGGCTATCATGCATGGTACTGTGAATAGGAGTAAAAGCATTATAAATGGACGAAAAACTACATATAGCACTAAGAAAAGTGTGAACACTGTGTATTCATGCTGTGCACGAGACTAGTGGGGGTCCAGATCCTGGCCGATGGGGGTTGCAAATCGTTATTAAATCTAGAGAAAAAGAAAAACGAAATTCAATAAGCATGTATAGAAAATTACATAATCAAAATAACTTGCCACAGGAGTATTCTCTCCGTACCAGCATCACCTTATTAGTTGGATTTACAGGAGGATTGTGTAGAAAATTACAGAAGTTAACATCAATCTGAACACACTTTTATCTCTTATAAAATGCTTCCGAGATTATATTCAATGTTTAGACCCTTGGGTTGTAATGTCCCTAGTGTCTGTATCCATCGTAACTCTTTTTTACGTAAAATAGCTTCCCTGTTACCTCCTCTTCTGAGGGGGGGAATGTGATCAATAATCCTGAATTTCAGGTCGCTTTCCTTGTGTCCTGCCTCAAAGAAGTGCCTGCTGACAGGTAAGTCGTTCCTTCTTTTTCGGATCGTGTATCTATGTTGTGTGAATCTTGTTCTAAAATCTAGTGTTGTTTCCCCGACATATTTTAGATCACATGGACATGTAAGTAGGTAGATAACGAAGTCACTATTGCAGTCTAAATAGTACCGAATCTTATATTGTTTCCCGTTGTGGGTAAAGGTGTCACCTTTAATGGCATAAGAGCAATTGATACAGGATCGGCAAGGATAATTCCCTTTGCGCGTGGGTCCACATATACCCCTCTGTGTGAATGTTCTTGTGGGACCAACGTCGGTCTTGACTAACCGATCTCTGACATTTCTGGCCCTCCTGTAAGAAAAAATCGGGGGATTACGTAGTTCGGGTACCCCTGCTGGGTCACTCATGAGAATTTTCCAATGTTTCTTAATTATCGCGGAAACTTTATTACTTGTGTCACAATAGGTAGAGATAAATGGAATTCTCCGTTGTTGATCTGACCGGGGTTTGGGGACAAGTAGTTCCTCTCTATTTTTTGTATCTAGAATCTGTTTGTTTTTTACGGGACTCTTTGTGGATAGCCTCTTTGTTTGAATTTTGACAACATCTGGCTTGTGTTTTTCTCTAATTTGACGTGGTCACTTGATATACGTCTGACTCTGTATAATTGACTAAGTGGAAGGGAATATGGTGTTTCTGTCGGTAGTTTTGACAAAAACATCTGTGGAGATTCCATTTGGTGTATTTTCCACAAGTATGTCGAGAAATTGTAAAGTATGCTGTGAATGTACCATGGTGAACTTAATGTCATTATCAACAGTATTTAGGTACCTGTGAAAGTCTGTCAATTGTTTAAGGCTACCTGTCCATAAGAGGAAGACGTCGTCTATGTATCACCACCACCTCATGACATGTTGGAAGTGGTGGGACACATAGACGAAGTCCTCCTCAAGTGTAGTCATGACAATGTTAGCATATGTGGGGGCCATATTGGCCCCCATTGCCACACCCTTAAGTTGTATAAAGAAATCGTTGCCGAACAAAAAGTAATTATTGTATAGAATTAACTCCAAGAGTTCCAAAATAAAAGTTGTTTCCTGTGTGGTGAAACTTGAGTTCTGGAGTTGTTTTTCTACGCATTTGAGACCCATCTGGTGGTTGATGGAAGTGTACAGTGAGACTACGTCAAAAGAAACTAATGTCAGTTGAGAGGTGTCAGGAAGATGAATTTGGCGTAATTTGCACAGAAAGTCAGTCGTATCCCGGATGTGTGATTGTCCCCTGGTGGAAAGCTCTCTGAGAGCCTGATCTAAAAAGATGGATATATTGGATGTGATAGAGTCCCTACCCGACACTATTGGTCTCCCAGGGGGATTTTCCAAATTTTTGTGTATTTTGGGCAGCATATACAAAATAGGGGTGCGGGGATTCAATACTGTAAGATATTTGTGCATATTGTCACTGATGATTCCTCTGGCTTTTGCCGAGTCAAGAATACTTGAGATGCGACGTTTCAATTCAAATTTAGGATCAGCATTAACATGTTTATAAACTGTAGCATCATTCAATTGACGCTTAATTTCTGCGATGTAAGTTGACGTGTCCATAACAACAACCGCACCGCCCTTATCTGCGGGCCGTATGGTGAGGCTGTCATCACGGGCAAGTTGATTTAATGCATTGATCTCATCAGTGCTGAGATTAGCATGTGTGAGCGTGTTCCCACTGTTTAGTTTCAATGTCTCAATGTCATGTTTAACAGCATTTATAAAAGCCAAAATGGACAGACTTTCTATGTTGGGGCCGAAGCTACTCCTATTGGATAAATTAAATTGTTTCGGATCAAGATTCTCATATACCTTAGGTGTGGTGGGATTATTGTGAAACCAATATTTTAAGCCAACATTGCGATATAATTTAAATAAATCAACATCAAGCTCAAACCAGTCAGTACCAGAGCATGGACAATACGATAAACCCTTTTGTAAAATAGATAGTTCATTATCAGTTAACACTTTAGAGGATATATTTACCACTACTGTGTCGACGTTTTCTTGTTGTTGTTTACGGCTCGCGGTGGCAGTGTCCTGTTCTTTGACAGTTAGTTTTTTTCTTTCTCGGTGATGGCGCAATCCGCCCCTCCGGGTTCGTCTGCGTCTTGGTTGTCCACTAAAAAAGACGCCTGTGATGCATCTCCCTCGGACTTTGAATTGATGTCATTCTCCTTTGTTCTCTTAGGTTGGCCCCGTCTTTTTCTCTTGTTGGGTGACTCTCTAGTTGTGGTCCCGGCTGTGACTGTGTGTGTTCCTTGCCAGTTGTAGATTCTGCCGACTCTGTAATCTTCATTGTCTCTTGACCATTTCGTTCTTTTCGTCAGTTCTTGTTCGCTATGTAGATGAGTGACCCTGTTGTCTACCATATCAAGGAATTCTTTGAATTCGCTGGTTGGGATGACGTCCTTCAGTTTATCCCTTAGTTCCGTGATCAGTGTCTCTACTTTTTTAATTTCAATTTGTAAAAACTCAATGTTCAACATGATGAGGTCCATGGAATACTTATTCGAAATATGCATAAACTTCAAACAAAAAGATACATCTTGAGAAAAAAGATTAGGGCGGACATTGGACCGCATACCTCTGGGAAGTTGCTGTGCTGCTCCGAACTTTCCTTTTCTATCTATCTATCTATCTATCTATCTATCTATCTATCTATCTATCTATCCATTGTATAAAAAAAGATGGCAGGGCTTAAAGGGACTCTCACTAGATTTTACCCATCAAAACTACTAGCACTATTTTTATGTGAAATTTCACCAGTTAAAAAATCTCCTCCGATGCCATGTGAAAATGAGCAGAGAAGAGTCATATTTTGCATGAGACGTGTCAAGTTCAGAGGCTGGAGGGGGGCATCACTTCAGACACTGAAAATGTGCAGTGATTCTTCTGCATGTTGGCATCATGTTTTAAAGTATATGAATAGAGACAAGGGGGTATTCATCAGGGCCTCTGTGCCAAGACAGGTTCTGAAATAATCACAAATGTTATCTTATTGTTAACACTTGTGATTATTTTCCCCTTTTCACTACCTCCATGCCAGGGAGCTGTGGAGGGGCGTGAACTGAGGGTGCCGCTTGCCGGGGAGTGGGTTGGTGCGGGAGCTCCTGTCCCTGCACAGGCACTCTCTACGCAGCCTGTGACTTTTCAAATGCCTTTTTAAGTATCCGGCTGCACCAGGAGCAGCAGCAGGACAATAATACACTGGTCCACTATACCCAAGAAGTTTATTCCAAGTCCTGGTAATCCTATTTTTTGTTAATCACTTCAGACACCCTTATATTTGGTTCTTTAATTTCCTGTATCTTTAGTTCTGTAGCTCATAGGAACACATCCTGATATGAAATAAAAGAAGAATTTTCATCTCTAATACAGTTAGGTCCATAAATATTTGGACACTGACTCAAAATCTGGTGAGGACCCCCACTGAGTGTTATCCAGACAGGAAACAGCAATCGCTATATACAGACTCCCAGCAATCACTATATACAGCTCCCCTAGCAATCACTATATACAGCTCCCCTAGCAATCACTCTATACAGCACCCCCAGCAATCACTGTATACAGCTCCCAGCAATCACTATATACAGCTCAGCCAGCAATCAAGATATATAGCTCCCCTGTATTCACTATATACAGCCCCCCAGCAATCACTATATACAGCCCCCCCAATAATCAATGTATACAGCCCCCCAGCAATAACTTTATACAGCCCCCCCCAGTAATCACTATATACAGCCCCCCCCCCCCAGTAATCACTATATACAACCTCCCAGTAATCACTATTTAAAGAGCCCAGCAATCACAATATACAGCCTCCCCGGCAATCACTATATACAGCACCCAGAAATCACTATATACAACTTGCAAAGCAATCACCGTATACTGCTCCCAGCAATCACTGTATATAGTCCCCCAGCAATCACTACATACAGCTCCCCAGTAATCATTGTATACAGCCCCCCCAGTAATCACTATATAAAGCCCCCCCAGTACTAACTGTATACAGCCCCCATTAATCACTGTATACAGCCCCCAACAATCACTATATACAGCTCCCCAGTAATCACTGTATACAGCCCCCCCCAGCAATCACTATATATAGCCCCCCCAGTACTCACTCTATACAGCCCCTATTAATCACTGTATACAGCCCCCAGAAATCACTATATACAGCCCCCCAGTAATCACTATATACAGTCCCCCAGTAATCACTATATATAGCTCCCAGTAATCACTGTATACAGCTCCCATAAATCACTATAAACAACCCCCACGGCAATCACTATATACAGCACCCAGCAATCACTATATACAGCAAATGCACAAATAATGAAAACTCATATAAAAAATCTTTAAGTAACTTAGCATTTTTAACATTTACCACTAACCTGCCTTGTTACTGATAAAAGTGCTATATGTCTTCAAACGAAAATTAATGTCCAGATCAAAGCCTGCTCATTATAGAGCCAGCACATCATGATGGGAGGCTATTTTTAAAAGGTCTCTACCAGTACTGTGCAGAATTGATTTCACTGAATGGATTACAGAAGTTAAGATGTTGGCAGCACTACATGTTTTTGCCTTTACTGATTTGAGGACACAGCAGGAAGGATGAATACCCTTTGCATTTAATTTTCTCATTTCTTATAAAATGTCTTGGTAAATAAGAAATTTACTACTTACAAGTGTTTGCTTAATGCTTTCTAAACTGAGTGTGCTTTAAGTGCACTATTAGATGTCTGCATCTTAATGGAAATGTAAGGTTCTTTAGTACCAGAAAAATCCTTTCTTAAAGGAGGTTTGCAAGAATGGTTGTAATACTAATAATGATTTTAGTTTCCTAATGTTTTCATGTATAGAAAAATAACTCACCTTGTAATATTTTAGATTTTGAAAAACTACCCTGGTCTTGCACCATCAGCATCTGTCAATTCACAGATTGTGGCACAATGATGTGTTTGTTCATAGTGATGAACAGTACCAGTTAACAGTGACAGAACAACCAATTTTATTTGGGAATGCGCTGCCAACAAATTACTAAAGCAAAATAACTTCAATTTTATTAATAAAAACCCAGTCCACCCAGCATTGCTGGGTGACAATGCCCACAAGCCACGCGCTATAAGCGCGAGGCCCCCCCAAAACACCGCAGCCATAGATCTAATATGTTTTCAAAACCAGAATTTAAAATATCATTCCCAATATCGGACAAATGAACAAAGTCCGATATGTACAAACCGTACTCGAAACCCTCTAACTCCACATGCCTATAACTGAAACCACCTAAATTGGGAAGGTATTTAGCCACTGCCCTATTTATCCTTTTCCGAATTTTTTCAATAAACGTGCATTGCCCAAAAGCATAAATGAGCCTAGGTACTATTTCCGAAAAGACAATAAAAGTGTCAGGAAACATACCTTTGATCAACACGAAATCTCTCTTCATGGCCCACAGCAGATCCATAGTCTTTAGTTTACCTAAATCGTTACCTCCAAGGTGTAGAATTAAAAGATCTGGGGAAGGCAATGACACTGCAGATTCGCGCAATACCCCCAGCAAATCCTTCCACTTTAAACCCCTTTTTCCTATCCAGGAAACAAAAAATTGCTTCTCATTTAAAGATAAGTTAGTAGTATACGGCCTAGCTTCAGCCCGCTTCTGGGCCCAATATACAAAAGAATGTCCCACTATCCAAATAATAATACGACGATCTGTAAAGACAAAATTAACGAGAACCTATGATTAACTCAGGTCTAACATAAAGTCTAAATCTATTGGATGACCATCTACCAATATTTTTAATAACGCCCTCCCCGAGCCCCAAAGATGCCGCTTCAGTTGCAGCTCCAATACGAAACGAATGTGCGGAAAACTTCTCTTCGACAATACCCAACTGTAAAATACATTTTTTTAGTACTGCATTAAACTGAAAACCAGTTAACAAGGATCCATCAAAATGAATAAAGAGGTAACTACCTACCGCAGGCCTAATATTCAACCAGGATTTTATATTAGCCACAGGACACAAAGGTGAATCAACTAATCTAGCTAGCTTAATGACAGCTCCACGACCGCTCTGGTCCGTTTTAGAGCGACGAAGCAAAATCCGCACAAATAGGGGGCAACAAAAAACATCCTGTAACAGTAACCCAGAAGGCTTATACTTACTGATAGAAACCAATTCACTAATTCTAAAAGCCCCAAAAAAAGCGAAAATAAAAGCAGCACGAAAAAGAATTACCTCAAAGGTATCAGAACAAACAACTGGCAAAACTTTCCATATTTTATTCAATAACGCAAAAGAAATAGGCCGTCTCCTAACCCGCATAGGCTCGGATTTTTTATATCCCTTAACTAATTGTTTTACCAAGAAATGAGAAGACAAAGGAGATAAACCCCTTACCTTAAAGAAAAATGAAATACCAGCTAAAGTCTTAGATATATATGAAGAAGACAACTTCAAGGTCATTAAAGAACAAACAAAACTCAAACATACATTTAAATCATCCGAAAAACAATCCACCTTATTTTCTTGGCAAAAATAAAACCAACGTTGCCATGCAGCCTCATAACAGGCCCATGTATTATCTGATAAAGACTTCCTTAAGCACTCAAAGATTACACCCATATCAGATTCCACAGATGACCAGGGCAAGGTATCCCAAATTCTTCCGCCTCTGGAACTAGGCTCTTGAACTTCTCCATCTGGCAACGAGATAAAGCATCAGCGATAATATTAGATCTACCTTCTACATACTTAGCTTTTAACCAAATATTACGTTCCAAACAAATAAGCAGTAAATGCCTGAGTAATCGAACCACCATGTCACACTTAGATGATAAAGAATTAATAGCAAAGACCACCCCTTTGTTATCAGAAAATAATAAAATTCTCTTATTAACAAAATACTTACCCCAAATAACTACAGAAACTACCACCGGGAATAATTCCAATACAACTATGTTTTTTGTAACCTTGCTAGTATGCCAAGATTCAGGCCAAGGTTCAGCAGACCACATCCTATCAAAGTACGCCCCATACCCTAAACTGCCTGCTGCATCAGTAAATAACGATAATGCATCAGAATCAACAAATTCCGATTGCCAACAAGTATGACCATTAAACTTGTCCAAAAATTCCAGCCATAGGGACATATCATCCTTAATTTCCCTAGTCAACCGAATATGTGAAGATGGGGACCGCAACCCACGTGTAGACATATAAAGTGCTTTACAAAAAACTCTACCCATAGGTATAATCCTAGTAGCGAAATTCAAAGAACCCAGAACTGATTGCATATCCCTAAGAATACACTTACGCTTAGTCAACAATCTAGCCAGCAAGCACTTTATTTTGTCAATCTTATCTTCAGGTAAAGAGAACTCCATCCTATTAGTATCGATGGTAATCCCCAGGAAATCAAGCCTATTACAAGGGACCACTGTTTTTTCCTTTGCTAATGGAATACCGAATTCCTCTGTAAGAACACCAAATAAATTCAATAAGTCTAAGCAAACATTAGACCTAGCCGGGCCAACAAAGAGAAAATCATCTAAATAATGCAGAATTCCCCCCTCCTTCGCCAATTGATATAGGACCCATTCCAGAAATGATGAGAAAGACTCAAAATAATAACATGACAAAGTAAAACCCATAGGTAGCATTTTATCAAAATAATAATGGTTATTGAATTGAAAACCTAGTGAGTTGAAACCAACTGGATTCACTGGCAAAAGTCTAAAAGCAGATTTAATATCAGCTTTTGCAATTAGCGCATCCCGCCCGAACTGTCTCAATAGCACAACCGCCTGATCAAAAGTAGAATAACTAACACTAGCATGTGTCTTATCCGTAAAATCATTCAAAGATTGTTTCAAAGGGAATGACAAGTTGTGAATCAACCTAAATGAATTAGGTTCCTTTTTAGGAACCAGACCTAAAGGTGACAACCGGAAATTAATAAATGGAGGTGAGGAAAATGGCCCAGCGATACGACCATCTTTTAACTCCTTTTGTAACTTACCAAATACAACATCAAAATTCGCATTAACAGAACTAGCATTCTCAACCCAAACACAACCTGAACCTGTAAATGGAGGCACTTCAAAACCATCTGTAAATCCGTTAATCAATAAATTAGCTTTCTGTTTGTCTGGATATACCCTTAGCCATGGGAGCATTCTTTCCAGAATCACTGGCGTCCATGCTTTTTGAAAGCTGCTCCCTGGCGTTCGGGAGTTGAGCTTGGTTTGCCTTTTTAAAACATCGTGACATTGCGTGTGTCCCACTACAGAAGGAACACTCATGGCGATATCTACAGTTCGATCCCCACTTACACTGGGCGTCATTGAATGCGAAACATACACCTTTTCTAAAAACTGAATTCTGTGTATTGGGTGTCTGTCTACTAAGAAATGATTTCTGAGTTATTAAATTCAACCATAAACCTACATCCTTCACTCCCCATTTCAAAGACTTAGGATAAACCGCCAATTTCTGACGAAAAGACTCATCATAAGAACACCAGGACATGCCACCAAAATTACGATAGGCATCCAATATAATGTCCATATGGCGTATCAAACCTCCCACATTCGGGTGACGTTCATTTAGAACGGAAGCATAAATAAAAAATGCTTGTAACCAATTAAATATAGATTTTGAAGGAGAGCGTTTTTTGTCATCATCAACTTTTTCATTTTTTGACTCAACTTTCACTAACGGCTCCTTAAAAGAAGGCAGCAAAGTAAAAACATCAACATATTCTTCACGCCAAATCTTATCTTTAACTACCAGAGGCAAATGAAAGCCTAATGGTGACAATTCACATGGCAAAGCCTCTTTTGCATAGACTTGCATAACACCAATACCTTTATCAATTTCAGGAAGGACAATATCATTATCAACATTAGTAACATTATCCATATTTGCAGAATTGACCTCAGAATTAACGGGTAACCATGCATCAGCAGGTGAAGAAACTACCCCTGATTTACTCATGTAATTGAACCATTGCTTCATAAAATCAATGAAATAGCCTAGGATTAAAATTATCAATCACATTTGTAGTTTTCTCACCGGTCCGCTGAGATGCTGAACTTCCTCCACTGGGAATTCCTTGAACCGACTCACTTCTAGCTTCACTGGCTGACACAGGAACCACGGACTCCCTACGCTCCCCCGCCCGCTCACCACGGGCAGAATTCTTTTTATTCCCACCTGGTCGCGGCAGCACTGGCGGGGAATATGGGACCCGAGACTTCCTTGTCCTCTTCAGTGGCAGCTCACCCTCTTCAACGACGGCAACACGACCTCTTCCAGCTTGCTCCTCTACCGGGTTCCGCGTCTGGCTGCGACAGAACCGCTCACCACCGGGAACAAGCGCAGCCGCGACCGCCTTCCCCGCAGAGCGGAGAATAGAAGCTCTTTTGCATGGCGGCGCAGCGACACTTTCCCCGGCGGGCAGCGGCAGTTCCTCTTCTGTCGCGACGAGGTCTTCGTCAGCTGAAAGGCACGCCTCCTTGATGATGGTGCAGCTGAGCCTTTCCTCTTCCGGTGCTTCTTCACTCCATTCGCGCGGCGCCACTCGACTTCCTGAAGGCGTTTCTTCATCCCGGCGCCTCTGCTCCAATGTCTTCAGACAGCTCCGGAGGATTTCTTCGCCGCCGCTAGCTCCTGCCTTCCGCATCAGCTCCTGGATAAGCTTCTCCATCTCTTCTCTTCTTCACAAACGACGTCTTCTGGCAATCGCCGCCCGGCAACAGCCGTTTAAGTACTTTTCCTCCCCAGCGCAGCAGCCAATCATGAAGATGCCGACATTTATCTGCCCGGAGACCCCGAAAGTTCCAGAACGGATAAACCAACTCACGAGCAAACAGAGGTGGGTCAGATTAAACCAAAAACCCCAAAAACACAACTAATGTAAGTTCAACCTAAATAAATAATTAATAAATTTTAACATTAAACCGGGAGGGCTGTGCGGCCATGTGTCCCCCAGATTAGTCAATCCTGGGGGGCCCCTATTTCATTACAGGAGGAGCTGCGGGGGACATTACAGGAGGCTGCGGGGGACCTTACAGGAGGCCGCAGGGGACATTAGAGGGGACGATCTGGAAGTCCCACCCCAGATAAACCATCGAAAGGCCATACGCAAGCTCGAGAAAAAGGAACTTGGGGGATGGACCGGTAGTGTCTGATATAGATACAGAAATCGGGGGATAGTGTCCATTTTAAGAACGTTTATGCGGCCGAACCATGAGAGGTGGCGGCATCAATTGTTCATAGATTGCCAGTTTTTCAAGTCCACTTACATATTGGGGCACATTTACTTACCGCGTCCATTCGTGATCCAGCGGCGCGTTCTCTGCGAAGGATTTCGGGTCTTCCGGCATTTCATAAGGTAGTTCCCCTCATATCCACCAGGTGTCCGCTGCGCTCTGAGCCATCGAGTGGCACTGAAGTTCCACCGTCCTACGCTGGGTGCAGGTAGCGCGTGTCAAGCGACACTTTTTTTTAAAAATGCGAGTGGTTTTTCCGAATCCATCGGGTTTTCTTACGGCCACGCCCCCGATTTCCGTCGCGTGCATGCCGGCGCCGATGCTCCACAATCCAATCGTGTGCGCCAAAATCCCGGGGCAATTCAGGGAAAATCGCTGCAAATCGTAAATTTCGGATAACCCGTCGGAAAAAACGCGATTCTGGTCCTTAGTAAATGACCCCCACTTCTTTGAAATTTGGCGCCAAGACCTTGACATACGTAACGGTCTGTTAAGCGATTGCCATGGTCACTGCTCTTTTAAACACTTATTTATTTGCCTCCAAGACTGAAATAGGGGCCCCCCAGGATGACTAATCTGGGGACACATGGCCGCACATCCCTCCGCGTTTAATGTTAAATTTATTAATTATTTTTATTTAGGTTGAACTTACATTAGTTGTTTTTTTGGGGTTTTTGGTTTATTCTGACCCACCTCTGTTTGCTCGTGATTTTGGTTTATCCGTTCTGGAACGTTCGGGGTCTCGGGCAGATAAATGTTGGCATCTTCATAGTTGGCTGCTGCGCTGGGGAGAAAAAGTACTTAAACGGCTGTTGCCCGGGCGGTTGCCAGAAGACGTCTTTTGTGAAGAAGAGAGATGATGGAGAAGCTTATCCAGGAGCTGATGCGGAAGTGCAGGAGCTAGCGGCGGCGAAGAAATCCTCCGGAGCTGTCTGAAGACGCTGGAGCAGGCGCCGGATGAAGAAACCTTCAGAAGTCGAGTGGCGCCGCGCATGGAGTGAAGAAGCACCGAAGAGGAAAGGCCAGCTGCACCATCATCGGGAGGCGTGCCTTTCAGCTGACGAAGCCTTGTTGCGACAGAAGAGGAACTGCCGCTGCCCCCCCGTGGAAGTGTCGCTGCCCCGCCATGCAAAAGCTTCATTCCCCGCTCTGCGGGGAGGCGGTCGCGGCTGCGCTTGTTCCCGGTGTGAGCGGTTCTGTCCGCAGCCAGACCGCGAACCCGTAGAGAGCAAGCTGGAAGAGGTCGGGTTGCCGTCGTTGAGAGGGTGACTGCCCACTAAGAGGACAAGGAAGTCTCGGGTCCCATTTCCCCCGCCAGTGCTGCCGCGACCAGGTGGAATAAAAGAATTCTGCCCGTGGTGAGCGGCGGGGAGCGTAGGGAGTCCGTGGTTCCTGTGTCAGCCAGTGAAGCTAGAAGTGAGTCGGTTCAAGGAATTCCCAGTGAGGAAGTTCACATCTCCGCGGACCGGTGAAAAACTACAAATGTGAATGATAATTTTAATCCTAGGCTATTTCATGATTTTATGAAGCAATGGTTCAATTACATGAGTAAATCAGGGGTAGTTTTTTTTCTTCACCTGCTGATGCATGGTTACCTGTTAATTCTGAGGTCATTTCTACAAATATGGATAATGTTACTAATGTTGATAATGATATTGTCCTTCCTGAATTGATAAGATATTGGTGTTAGGCAAGTCTATGCAAGAGGCTTTGCCATGTGAATTGTCACATTAGGCTTCATTTGCCTATGGTAGTTAAAGATAAGATTTGGGCGGAAGAATATGTTGATGTTTTACTTTGGCTGCCTTCTTTTAAGGAGCCGTTAGTGAAAGTTGAGTCAAAAATGAAAAAGTTGATGATGACAAAAAACGCTCTCCTTCAAAATCTATATTTAATTGGTTACAAGCATTTTTTATTTATGCTTCCGTTCTAATAACGTCACCACCCGAATGTGGAGGTTTGATACGCATATGGACATTATATTGGATGCCTATCGTAATTTTGGTGCATGTCCTGGTGTTCTTATGATGAGTCTTTCGTCAGAAATTGCGGTTTATCCTAAGTCTTTGAAATGGGGGTGAAGGATGTAGGTTTATGGTTGAATTAATAACTCAGAAATCATTTCTTAGTATAACAAACACCCAATACACGAATTCAGTTTTAGGAAAGGTGTATGTTTCGCATTCAATGACGCCCAGTGTAAGTGGGGATCGAACTGTAGATATCGCCATGAGTGTTCCTTCTGTAGTGGGACACACACGCAATGTCACGATGTTTAAAAAGGCAAACCAAGCTCAACTCCCGAACGCCAGGGAGCAGCTTTCAAAAAGCCTGGACGCCAGTGATTCTGGAAGAATTCTCCCATGGCTAAGGGTATATCCAGACAAACAGAAAGCAATTTATTGATTAACGGATTTACAGATGGTTTTGAAGTGCCTCCATTTACAGTTCAGGTTGTGTTTGGTTGAGAATGCTAGTTCTGTTTAATGCGAATTTTGATGTTGTATTGGTAAGTTACAAAAGGAGTTAAAATGAGGTCGTATCGCGGGCCATTTTCCTCACCTCCATTATTAATTTCCGGTTGTCACCTTTAGGTCTGGTTCCTAAAAAGAACCTAATTCATTTAGGTTGATCACAACTTGTCATTCCCATTGAAACAATCTTGGAATGATTTTAGGGATAAGACACATGCTAGTGTTAGTTATTCTACTTTTGATCAGCGGTTGTGGGCTATTGAGACATGTTCGGGCGGGATGCGCTAATTGCTAAAGCTGATATTAAATCTGCTTTTAGACTTTTGCCAGTGAATCCAGTTGGTTTCACCTCACTAGGTTTCAATTCATAACCATTATTATTTGATAAATGCTACCTATGGTTTTTACTTTGTCATGTTATTATTTTGAGTCTTTCTCCATCATTCTGGAATGGGTCCTATATCAATTGGCGAAGGAGGGGGGAATTCTGCTCTATTTAGATGATTTTCTCTTTGTTGGCCCGGCTAGGTCTAATGTTTGCTTACCTTATTGAATTTATTTGGTGTTCTTACAGAGGATTCGGTATTCCATTAGCAAAGGAAAAAACAGTGGTCCCTTGTAATAGGCTTGATTTCCTGGGGATTACCATCGATACTAATAGGATGGAGTTCTCTCCTTTACCTGAAGATAAGATTGACAAAATAAAGTGTCTTGCTGGCTAGATTGTTGACTAAGCGTAAGTGTATTCTTCTTAGGGATATGCAATCATTTCTGGTTCTTTGAATTTCGCTACTAGGATTATACCTATGGGTGAGTTTTTTTGTAAAGCACTTTATATGTCTACACGTGGGTTGCGGTCCCCATCTTCACATATTCGGCGACTAGGGAAATTAGAATGATATATCCCTATGGCTGGAATTTTTGGACAAGTTGTAATGGTCATACTTGTTGGCAATCGGAATTTGTTGATTCTGATGCATTATCGTTATTTCTGATCAGCAGCAGTTCAGGGTATGGGGTGTGTACTTTAATAGGATGTGGTCTGCTGAACCTTGGCCTGAATCTTGGCATACTAGCAAGGTTAAAAAACATAGTTGTATTGGAATTATTCCGGTGGTAGTTTTTCTGTAGTTATTTGGGGTAAGTATTTGGTTAATAAGAGATTTTATTATTTTCTGATAAAAGGGTGGTCTTTGCTATTAATTCTTTATCATCTAAGTGTGACTGGTGGTTCGTTACTCAGGCATTTACTGCTATTTTTGTTTGGAACGTATATTTGGTTAAAAGCTAAGTATGTAGACGGTAGATCTAATTTATCGCTGATGCTTTATCTCGTTGCCAGATGGAGAAGTTTCACGAGCCTAGTTCCAAGAGCGGAAGAATTTTGGGATACCTTGCCCTGGTCATCTGTGGACTCTGATATGGGTGTAATCTTTGAGTGCTTAGGAGTCTTTATCAGATAATACATGGGCCTGTTTATGAGGCTGCATGGCAACGTTGGTTTTATTTTGCCAAGAAAAAGGTGGATTGTTTTCGGATGATTTAAATGTATGTTTGAGTTTTTTTGTTCTTTAATGACCTTGAAGTTGTCTTCTTCATATTTATCTAAGACTTTAGCTGGTATTTCATTTTTCTTTAGGTAAGGGGTTTTATCTCCTTGTCTTCTCATTTCTTGTAAAACAATAGTTAGGGGTTATAAAAATCCGAGCCTATGCGGGTTAGAGACCGGCAGAAGGAAAACTGCCAAGTAAATATAAATACAATTTTCAGCACCTCGATAAAACTGTAAAATGACTTGTCTATGATTGCCAAATACAGGTTGTCCCACCGGGAAATACAGGAGTCATATGTTCTTCCTTTTCTTATCCTGACATTTTGCACTTTGCTTAGTATGTTACTACAAGTTTTTAGGATTGGACCTATAGAATTGTTCTAGCTTTCTACTAGATTTGGGAGTGAGATCAAAAATAGGCCTGTAAGAGGGATCCTGAGTAGGCCACAATTGATGCAGTCAGGGATCTCAGTTCCACTGGGGATCTAATGCTGGACCATCGTCTATTGTGCTACTATGGGTATTAGACAAGCCAACTTCACCAAAAGACTACCCTTCCAACAAAATACTCATGTGGGAACATCAACCTCCTACAGTAGAATCGCTTCATTGGTCAGGGAGGTCAATTTTATTATTAAGTTCCAACTTCCCAAGAAGTGCATGGAGGAAACCATTTCATGTGTATGTATAACAAGAAGAAGAAGTTGCTCCATGGTGAAGATGCCTAAAGTCCTGGTATTGGTGAACTGACTAGGAAACAGGCACTCGCCATGTAAATAGTCTGCGCCAGCTGCTGCAAGCCCTTGTCTTGGATATATGGAGGCTAATGGCTACCTTCATCAGTCAACATGAGTATCTTGAAGGAGATAGATAATAGTGGAGACACATGGTGACAGTGTCAGACTGGAATCCTTAGGCTCACCAGATAAAATTAACATGGGTGCCCGCCATCCATCAACGCCTAGTGAACAGACCTTAGCAGTCTCCAAATGGGGTTACATTCTTCTATAATCTTGCAGTGAGTATTGGGTTCAAAAAAGCACCTACTGGGGGATCTTCTGGATCTACAGGAGGGCTGGTGGACCAGGCTGACCTCACTGCATGGTGGTGGGCCCAAGCATTCAAAGTCTTTAGTAACCACATTACTGATCTATACAACAAAGATACATAATGGGGGTCATTTACTAAGGGCCCGATTTGCGTTTTCCCGACGTGTTACCCGAATATTTCTGATTTACGCGGATTTCCCCTGAATTGCCCTGGGATTTTGGCGTATGCGATCGGTTTGTGGCACATCGGCGCTGGCATGCACGCGACGAAAATCGGGAGGTGTGGCCAAACGAAAACCCGATGGATTCGGAAAAAACGCAGCATTTAAAATAAAAAAGTGTTGCGGAGCTTGCACTTACCTTCACTAGGAATAGGCGCGTTCTGATGCCCTTCAGCGCAGCTGCGTCACCTGGTGGACGTCGGAAGAACTGCCTTAATGAATCCCGGCCGGACCCGAATCCACCGCAGAGAACGCGCCGATGGACCGCGAATGGACCGGGTAAGTAAATCTATCCCAATGTCTAGAGTCAATATGGTCTCCTGAGCCTCCATCAGATGTCAAGAAGAGGCCAAGTCCAAAAAATAGGGCAACATACTCGTCATTGCTCCAGGCCCATAAAAGCATTAATTTCTTATAATTTATCATTGATACCTAGTTCTTCAGCTCATTTTCACATCACATTGCACAAAAAGAAATCTGAATGTTGAGTTCAACCTTTGGCCCAAATTACCTTTTGTAGCTTTTGATAAGAATTTTCGGATACTTCCCTAATGTAGCATTCAGCTTTGAAGATTCCCATTTCCAGCTACATTATAATTAGTAACTAAAATCTATACAGAGTGGATTTCACTTTTTTTTTCCGATGAGGTTCCCTTAGTAACGGCCTAATGAACCCTTCTCTTAAATGACTCTAATTTACAGCACTTCATCTGAATTTACTAATGTGTTCCGCACACCTGACATAATTAACACAGGAAAAGCTTCTTACAAGAAGAGATAAAGGCAATTATGGATCTTAATTGGAATTATTACTGGCAAAAAAGTAGATTTCGGGTTGGGTTATGAGTGATATAAGTTATGTATAATGAATGTGCTTTTAGCTTTCTTGTTTATTCATTTCCAGTAATTGAAAAATGTTGAGTATATCTGAATCACTTTCCCCGTAACAAACCCAGACTGCCCAGCGTACTTTATATCAGCCTTGATAGTCCATGACCCATACCCAAAAACAGTGACAATAACACCCAATAGTATTCTGCATCTACAGTATGTCTCTGGTTTAGCTGCTGTGATGTCATTTATATACTTTTCCCATAAAGCATTGCATGAAATATAAGTCTGCATAAGGAGGACAGGTGCAAATCACGGGGCTCCATCGGAAAAGTCATAATCCCCTTACGAGAAAATAAATACTAGAGGACAGAGGTGCAGTAGGGGTAGAAATAATTAGAAGTTGTACTGTGCAGTGTCCATATAGAGGATAAGAGAAGTTGTACTGTGCAGTGTCAATATACTGGATAAGAGAAGTTGTACTGTGCAGTGTCCACATACTGGCTTACAGAAGTTGTATTGTGCAGGGTCCATATACAAGATAAGTGAAGTTGTACTGTGCAGTGTCCATATATACGCAAAGAGAAGTTGTACTGTGCAGTGTCCATATACAGGATAAAGAAGTTGTACGTGCAGGTGGCATATATGGAGTAAGAGAAGTTGTACTTGACAGTGTCCATGTATACTGGATAAAGAGAGTTGTACTGTGCAGTGTCCATATACAGGATAAGAGAAGTTTTACTGTGCAGTGTCCAATATACAGATTAAGTGAAGTTGTACTGTGCATGTCCATATACAGGTTAGAGAAGTTGTACTGTGCAGTGTCCTATACAGGATAGAGAAGTTGTACTTGCAGTGTCATATACAGGAGAAGAGAAGTTGTATGTGCAGTGTCCATATATACGGCATTAGTGAAGTTGTACTGTGCATTCCCATATAATGATTAGTAGTGAATTTACTGTGCAGTGTCCTATACAGGAGAAGAGAAGTTGTACTGTGCAGTGTCCATTATACCGAGAGTGAAGTTGTACTGTGCAGTTCCATATATGGATAGTGAAGTTGTACTGTGGCATGTGTCCATATACTGGATTAGTGAAGTTGTACTGTGCAGTTGTCCATATACAGGAGAATGAAGTTGTACTGTGCAGTGTCCATTATACAGATTAGTGAAGTTGTACTGTGCAGTGTCCAGATTACGTGATAAGAGAAGTTTACTGTGCAGTGTCCATATACTGCATAAGAGAAGTTGTACTGTGCAGTGTCCATATACTGGATTAGTGAAGTTGTACTGTGCAGTGTCCATATACAGGATAAGAGAAGTTGTACTGTGCACTGTCCATATACAGGATAAGAGAAGTTGTACTGTGCAGTGTCCATATACAGGATAAGAGAAGTTGTACTATGCAGTGTCCATATATAGGCCAAGAGAAGTTGTACTATGCAGTGTCCATATATAGGCCAAGAGAAGTTGTACTGTCCTGTTTTTTGCCTCAGTTTTTTCCCTTTGTCACAGAAAGGTAACATCAACCAGTTGTCATCTACCATCTAGGTTAGGATTGGCAAGTAGGTTACTTTCTGTGACAAAGGGAAAAAACTGAGGCAAAAAACAGGACGTACAACTCTCTCTTGGCCTATATATGGACACTGCATGTACAACTTCTCTTGGCCTATATATGGACACTGCAGTACAACTTCTCTTATCCTGTATATGGACACTGCACAGTACAACTCTCTTTTATCCTTATATGACAGTGCACAGTACAACTTCTCTTATCCTGTATATGGACACTGCACAGTAACAACTTCACTAATCCAGTATATGGACACTGCACGTACACTTCTCGTATGCCGTTATGGACACTGCACAGTATAACTTCTCTTATGCAGTATATGGACACTGCACAGTACACTTCACTAATCAGTATATGGACACTGCACAGTACAACTTCTCTTCTCCTGTATATGGACACTGCACAGTACACTTCACTATCCATTATATGGACATGCACAGTACACTCATTCCGTATATTGCAACTGCACAGTACAACTTTCTTCCGTATATGGACACTGCACAGTACAACTTCTCTTCTCCTGTATATGGACACTGCACAGTACAACTTCACTAATCCAGTATATGGACAATGCACAGTACAACTTCACTAATCCAGTATATGGACACTGCACAGTACAACTTCTCTTCTCCTGTATATGGACACTGCAAAGTACAACTTCACTAATCCAATATATGGACACCGCACAGTACAACTTCTCTTATCCTGTATATGGACACTGCACAGTACAACTTCACTTATCTTGTATATTGACACTGCACAGTACAACTTCTCTTATCCTGTATATGGACACTGCACAGTACAACTTCTCTTATCCAGTATATGGACACTGTACAGTACAACTTCTCTTATCCAGTATATGGACACTGCACAGTACAACTTCTCTTATCCTGTATATGGACACTGCACAGTACAACTTCTCTTATCCTGTATATGGACACTGCACAGTACAATCTCTTTGTGCGTATCTATGGACACTGCCAGTACAACTTCACTATCTTTATTGGACCCTGCACAATACAACTTCTGTAAGCCATATGTGGACACTGCACAGTACAACTTCTCTTATCCAGTATATTGACACTGCACAGTACAACTCTCTATCCTCTATATGGACACTGCACAGTACAACTTCTAATATTTTCTACCCCTACTGCACCTCTGTCCTCTAGTATTTATTTCTCTCGTAAGGGGATTATGACTTTTTCCGATGGAGCCCCGTGATTTGCACCCTGTCCTCCTATGCAGACTTATATTTCATGCATGCTTTATGGGAAAAGTATATCAAATGACATCACAGCAGCTAACCAGAGACATACTGTAGATGCAGAATACTATTGGGTGTTATTTGTCACTGTTTTTGGGTATGGGTCATGGACTATCAAGGCTGATATAAAGTACGCTGGGCAGTCTGGGTTTGTGTTACGGGAAGTGATTCAGATATACTCACATTTTTCAATTACTGGAAATGAATAACAGAAAGCTAAAAGCACATTCATTATACATAACTTATATCACTCATAACCCAACCCGAATCTAATCTCTTTTTTGCCAGTATAATTCCAATTAAGATCCATAATTGCCTTTAATCTCTTCTTGTAAGAAGCTTTTCCTGTGTTATTATGTCAGGAGGTGTGGCGGACACATTAGTAAATTCAGATGAAGTGCTGTAAATTAGAGTCATTTAGAGAGGGTTCATTAGGCCGTTACTAAGGGAACCTCATCGGAAAAAAAAAAGTGAATCCCACTCTGTAAGGATTTTAGTTACTAATTATATGTAGCTGGAAATGGGAATCTTCAAAGCTGAATGCTACATTAGGGAAGTATCCCGAAAATTCTTATCAAAAGCTACAAAGGTAATTTGGGCCAAAGTTGAACTCAACATTCAGATTTCTTTTGTGCAATGTGATGTGAAAATGAGCTGAAGAAACAGGTATCAATGATAAATTAAAAAATTAATGCTTTTATGGGCCTGGAGCAATGACGAGTATGTTGCCCTATTTTTTGGACTTGGCTCTTCTTGACATCTGATGGAGGCTCAGGAGACCATATTGACTCTAGACATTGGGATAGATTTACTTACACCCGGTCCATTCGCGGTCCATCGGCGCGTTCTCTGCGGTATTCGGGTCCGGCCGGATTCATTAAGGCGTTTTCTTCGACGTCCACCAGTGACGCAGCTGCGCTGAGGGCATCAGAACGCGCCTATCCTAGTGAAGGTAAGTGCAATGCTTCCGCACACTTTTTTATTTTAAATGCTGCGTTTTTCCCGAATCCATCGGGTTTTCGTTTGGCCCACACCTCCCGATTTTCGTCGGCGTGCATGCCACGCCGATGTGCCACAAACCGATCGCATACGCCAAAATCCCAGGGCATTCAGGGAAATCCGCGTAATCAGAAATATTCGGGTAACACCTCGGGAAAACGCAAATCGTGGAGCCCTAAAATGACCCCCATTATGTATCGTTGTTGTATAATCAGTAATGTGGTTACTAAAGACTTTGATGCTTGGGCCCACCACCATGCATGAGGTCAGCCTGGTCCCCAGCCCTCCTGTAGATCCAAGATCCCCCATAGTGCTTTGTTGAACCCAATACTCACTGCAAGATTATAGAAGAATGTAACCCCTATTTGGAGACTGCTAAGGTCTGTTCACTAGGCGTTGATGATGGCGGGCACCCTGTTTTTATCTGGTGAGCCTAAGGATTCCAGTCTACACTGTCACCATGTGTCTCCACTATTATCTATCTCCTTCAAGATACTCATGTTGACTGATGAAGGTAGCCATTAGCCTCCATATATCCAGACAGGGCTTGCAGCAGCTGGCACAGACATTAACATGACGAGGGCCTGTTTTCCTAGTCAGTTCAACCAATACCAGGCCTTTAGGCATCTTCACCATGGAGCAACTTCTTCTTCTTGTTATACATACACATGAAATGGTTTCCTCCATGCACTTCTTGAAGTTGGAACTTAATAATAAATGACCTCCCTAACCATGAAACGATTCTACTTTAGGAGGTTGATGTTCCCATATGAGTATTTTGTTGAAGGGTAGTCTTTTTTGGTAAAGTTGGCTTGTCCAATACCCCTAGTAGCTCAATAGACCATGGTCCAGCATTAGATCCCCAGTGGAACTGAGATCCCGACTGCATCAATTGTGGCCCTACTCAGATCCCTCTTACAGGCCTTTTTTGATCTCACTCCAAATCTAGTAGAAAGCTAGAACATTCTATAGGTCCAATCCTAAAAACTTGTAGTAACTACTAAGAAAAGTGCAAATGTCAGGATAAGAAACGCTATAAGGAAGACAAATGACTCCTGTAATTTCCCGGTGGATACCTGTATTTGGCAGTCTAGACAAGTCAATTTTAGAGCTATTTTCTTTTATCGAGTGCTGAAAATTGTATTTATATTTACTGGCATTTTCCTTCTCATCAATTGTTCATAGATTGCAGTTTTCAAGTCCACTTACATATTGGGGCACATTTACTTACCGGTCCATTCGTGATCCAGCGGCGCGTTCTCTGCGAAGGATTTCGGGTCTTCCGGCATTTCACTAAGGTAGTTCCCCTCATATCCACCCAGGTGTCCGCTGTCGCGCTGAGTCCATCGGAGTGGCACTGAAGTTCCACCGTCCTACCGCTGGGTGGCAGGTAGCGCGTGTCAAGCGACACTTTTTTTTTAAAAATGCGAGTGGTTTTTCCGAATCCATCGGGTTTTCTTACGGCCACCCCCCGATTTCCGTCGCGTGCATGCGGCGCCGATGCTCCACAATCCAATCGTGTTGCGCCAAAATCCCGGGGCAATTCAGGGAAAATCGCTGCAAATCGTAAATTTTCGGATAACCCTCGGAAAAAACGCGATTCTGGTCCTTAGTAAATGACCCCCACTGTCTTTGAAATTTGCGCCAAGACCTTGACATACGTAACGGTCTGTTAAGCGATTGCCATGGTCACTGCTCTTTTAAACACTTATTTATTTGCCTCCAAGACTGAAATAGGGCCCCCCAGGATTGACTAATCGGGGACACAGCCGCACATCCCTCCCGTTTAATGTTAACTTTATTAATTATTTTTATTTAGGTTGAACTTACCATTATTGTTTTTTTTGGGGTTTTTGGTTTATTCTGACCCACCTCTGTGTTGCTCGTGATTTGGTTTATATCCGTTCTGGAACGTCCGGGTCTCGGGCAGATAAATGTTGGCATCTTCATATTGGCTGCTGCGCTGGGGAGAAAAAGTACTTAAACGGCTTGTTTGCCGGGCGGTTGCCAGAAGACGTCTTTTGTGAAGAAGAGAGAGATGGAGAAGCTTATCCAGGAGCTGATGCGGAAGGCAGGAGCTAGCGGCGGCGAAGAAATCCTCCGGAGCTGTCTGAAGACGCTGGAGCAGGCGCCGGATGAAGAAATCCCTCAGAAGTCGAGTGGCGCCGCGCATGGAGTGAAGAAGCACCGAAGAGGAAAGCCAGCTGCACCATCATCGGGAGGCGTGCCTTTCAGCTGACGAAGCCTTGTTGCGACAGAAGAGGACTGCGCGCCCCCCCGTGGAGTGTCGCCGCCCCGCCATGCAAAGCTTCTATTCCCCGCTCTGCGGGAGGCGGTCGCGGCTGCGCTTGTTCCCGGTGTGAGCGGTTCTGTCCGCAGCCAGACCGCGAACCCGTAGAGAGCAAGCTGGAAGAGGTCGGGTTGGCCGTCGTTGAAGAGGGTGAACTGCCACTAGAGGACAAGGAAGTCTCGGGTCCCATTCCCCCGCCAGTGCTTGCCGCGACCAGGTGGAATAAAAGAATTCTGCCCTGGTGAGCGGCCGGGGAGCGTAGGGAGTCCGTGGTTCCTGTGTCAGCCAGTGAAGCTAGAAGTGAGTCGGTTCAAGGAATTCCCAGTGGAGGAAGTTCACATCTCCGGACCGGTGAGAAAACTACAAATGTGAATGATATTTTAATCCTAGGCTATTTCATGATTTTATGAAGCAATGTTCAATTACATGAGTAAATCAGGGGTAGTTTTTTTCTTCACCTGCTGATGCATGGTTACCTGTTAATTCTGAGGTCATTTCTACAAATATGGATAATGTTACTAATGTTGATAATGATATTGTCCTTCCTGACATTGATAAGATATGGTGTTAGGCAAGTCTATGCAACGAAGGCTTTGCCATGTGAATTGTCACATTAGGCTTCATTTGCCTATGGTAGTTAAAGATAAGATTTGGCGGAAGAATATGTTGATGTGTTTACTTTGGCTGCCTTCTTTAAGGAGCCGTTATGAAAGTTGAGTCAAAAATGAAAAAGTTGATGATGACAAAAAACGCTCGTCCTTCAAATCTATATTTAATTGGTTACAAGCATTTTTTTATTTATTGCTTCCGTTCTAATAACGTCCCACCCGAATGTGGAGGTTTGATACGCATATGGACATTATATTGGATGCCTTCGTATTTTGGTGCATGTCCTGGTGTTCTTATGATGAATCTTTCGTCAGAAATTGCGGTTTATCCTAAGTCTTTGAAATGGGGGTGAAGGATGTAGGTTTATGGTTGAATTTAATAACTCAGAAATCATTTCTTAGTAAACAAACACCCATACACCGAATTCAGTTTTTAGGAAAGGTGTATGTTTCGCATTCAATGACGCCCAGTGTAAGTGGGGATCGAACTGTAGATATCGCCATGAGTGTTCCTTCTGTAGTGGGACACACACGCAATGTCACGATGTTTTAAAAGGCAAAACCAAGCTCAACTCCCGAACGCCAGGAGCAGCTTTCAAAAAGCCTGGACGCCAGTGATTCTGGAAAATTGCTCCCATGGCTAAGGGTATATCCAGACAAACAGAAAGCTATTTATTGATTAACGGATTTACAGATGGTTTTGAAGTGCCTTCCATTTACAGTTCAGGTTGTGTTTGGTTGAGAATGCTAGTTCTGTTAATGCGAATTTTGGATGTTGTATTGGTAAGTTTACAAAAGGAGTTAAAAAGGTCGTATCGCTGGGCCATTTTCCTCACCTCCATTTATTAATTTCCGGTTGTCACCTTTAGGTCTGGTTCCTAAAAAGAACTAATTCATTTAGGTTGATGCACAACTTGTCATTCCCATTGAAACAATCTTAATGATTTTAGGCGATAGACACATGCTAGTGTTAGTTATTCTACTTTTGATCACAGCGGTTGTGGGCTATTGAGACAGTTCGGGGCGGGATGCGCTAATTGCTAAAGCTGATATTAAATCTGCTTTAGACTTTTGCCAGTGAATCCAGTTGGTTTCACTCACTAGGTTTTCATTCATAACCATTATTATTTGATACAATGCTACCTATGGTTTTTACTTTGTCATGTTATTATTTTGAGTCTTTCTTTCCATCATTCTGGACATGGGGTCCTATATCAATTGGCGAAGGAGGGGGAATTCTGCTCTATTAGATGATTTTTTCCTCTTTGTTGGCCCGGCTAGGTCTAATGTTTGCTTATCCTTATTGAATTTATTTGGTGTTCTTACGAGGATTCGGTATTCCATTAGCAAGGAAAAACAGTGGTCCCTTGTAATGGCTTGATTTCCTGGGGATTACCATCGATACTAATAGGATGGAGTTCTCTTTCCTTTACCTGAAGATAAGATTGACAAAATAAAGTGTCTTGCTGGCTAGATTGTTGACTAAGCGTAAGTGTATTCTTTCTTAGGGATATTGCTCATTTCTGGTTCTTTGAATTTCGCTACTAGGATTATACCTATGGGTGAGTTTTTTTGTAAGACCACTTTATATGTCTACACGTGGGTTGCGGTCCCCATCTTCACATATTCGGCTGACTAGGGAAATTAAGAATGATATATCCCTATGGCTGGAATTTTTGGACAAGTTTAATGGTCATACTTGTTGGCAATCGGAATTTTGTTGATTCTGATGCATTATCGTTATTCTCTGATCAGCAGCAGTTCAGGTATGGGGTGGTACTTTAATAGGATGTGGTCTGCTGACCTTGGCCTGAA
This sequence comes from Engystomops pustulosus, assembly GCA_019512145.1. NCBI lineage: Eukaryota > Metazoa > Chordata > Amphibia > Anura > Leptodactylidae > Engystomops > Engystomops pustulosus. Next base: position 67,886 of record WNYA01000635.1, read on the forward strand.
TCTTGGCATACAGCAAGGTTAAAAAACATAGTTGTATTGGAATTATTCCCGTGGTAGTTTTTCTGTAGTTATTTGGGGTAAGTATTTGGTTAATAAGAGAATTTTATTATTTTCTGATAAAAGGGTGGTCTTTGCTATTAATTCTTTATCATCTAAGTTGACTGGTGTTCGATTACTCAGGCATTTACTGCTTTTTTTGTTTGGAACGTATATTTGGTTAAAAGCTAAGTAGTAGACGGTAGATCTAATATTATCGCTGATGCTTTATCTCGTTGCCAGATGAGAAGTTTCAGAGCCTAGTTCCAAGAGCGGAAGAATTTTTGGGATACCTTGCCCTGGTCATCTGTGGACTCTGATATGGGTGTAATCTTTGAGTGCTTAGGAGTCTTTATCAGATAATACATGGGCCTGTTATGAGGCTGCATGGCAACGTTGGTTTTATTTTGCCAAGAAAAAGGTGGATTGTTTTCGGATGATTTAAATGTATGTTTGAGTTTTTTTGTTCTTTAATGACCTTGAAGTTGTCTTCTTCATATTTATCTAAGACTTTAGCTGGTATTTCATTTTTCTTTAGGTAAGGGGTTTTATCTCCTTGTCTTCTCATTTCTTGTAAAACAATAGTTAGGGGTTATAAAAATCCGAGCCTATGCGGGTTAGAGACCGGCCATCAACCAGTTGTCATCTACCATCTAGGTTAGGATTGGCAAGTAGGCCGGGACAACTGGATGGATCTAGCTTTTGGACTTATTGTCTGTGTCTGTCCTTTCCTTTTCCATCTTATTGTCAGTTCTGACAATGCCTAAAACTAACAGAGACCACCATCCAAAATTCCTAAATATATATATACAAAAATCGAAGCTTCAAAAATGATTTTGGGTGAGATAACTTAAATAAATGCAGACCCCAGGGATGCACTGAACCCACACAGCCACCTATAGTGATTGGTGGGATTACATGCCACTAATGGAAGGACTTTGCAGCGCCAGATACATATATGTCTGTGTCTTCACTGTAAACTTGTATATTATTTCTCCTTCCAGCCTCCCATAATGATAACACATGGAATAATCCCCCCGCACGGATAATACATCCAGGGTGTTTATATAATCTACTTGTTACTCCAAGGACTATGTGCAGATCCCTCCCATACACTTCGGCATCTATTATTATGCTCTCAACAGATAAGGAAACAATAATTGTCTCCATTTTAGGCTGCTACTATTGTATCACGCTGGGAAGAATTGTACCGTAATATAATTTGTGGCGGCATCAGTAAATCTTTCTGCTCAGATTTGAAATTTTATTACAGCAAGAGAAAATTCCATGTCGGCATGCCGCCTCCGAAACAATTTGTAAATCTATATTTTATACAACAGGCTAATGGACCCGAGCTGTAAAATATTTCCACTGTAATTCAATTGGTCCATAACGTGATATGATGACGCCCCATACATTACCGGAACACGTTTTCATAAATTCACCTCCATAGTGACCATTAATATGTGTATATTTTGGTATGCCATGAACTTGTAACAGAGAGAACAGAACCATTGAGGTTCAAAGGGACCCGTAATGTTCAAAAACTTTATAACAAACATTCATATAGAGTCATGGGGGCCACACACAAGAGAAGACACATAGAGGAAAGGGGGGTGGTTAGGGTGGGCGATACCTTCACCCGCTTGCAGAAGAGTGGACCCAATAGGTCCTCCACTCAGCACGCATCTCTTCCCGTCCATAAGTCATCCCAGTGGGCACATGTAAGATTAAATCTATCTACAGTATTTTGGAGGAGGGCTGTGAGATGTTACATTGTACAGACTTCTTGTATCCTAGTACAAAGCTCAACCCGGGACGGAGAGGTAGGTTGTTTCCATTTGGCCGAGATCAGGCATCTAGCTGCCGTGAGCAAATGTAGAAGAAGCCTGGAAGCGTTCAACTGCTTGGGAATAGGTTCAACAGACATATTGTAGGATCCAGAAGAATATGGTGATTTAGGACCGAGGACAGAGTGTCTACCACCATTCTCCAGTATGGGCGAATAGTAGGGCAGTCCCAGAAAATATGCAGGACATCCTTTATTAAAGTAGATTATGGGGCCCTACAGGTAACCAAAACCAAAGGGCCCTGTCCCTATTATGCTGTGTCTGCTGCTAATGTCTGTAGTCCAACCAATTGTCATTATAGATAACAAATTTTAGGTAATTTTAATATTTCTAGAGTGAACTTTTAATTGCGCCCTTGTTCTTGCAGCTTGAGGACGCAAAGAATGTATCAATTTCAGGCCCTTAATTATAGGCTCTAACAGTTTTCTGAAAGTTTATTTACAGATTAAACGTTTTACAAAGTGCTTCATTCTCCACTTATTTTGGCTCTTATCATCCTCCCTCTTTTAATCTAAATTTTTTGCTGAATTCCATCTTTCTAGCAAGATGGACAGAGGTTCACGTAGGTTTCAGATTACACAAAACCTCCTCAGAAAGCTCAGACTTTAGATTTTTCTTCACTTTTTTGCATTTCTTTCTGATGCAACCTTGCATACCGAGCAACTTCTAGAATTCTGAATGCGATATATTGTGTATACGTAACCCTACATTAGCGTTGTGTATTTGGATGACAGTGTTTCTCTGCACATTCAATATTATGTAAAAGGGGTTAAATTGAGCGGAATAATACAGGTTACAATTACTGCATTTATTCACCTATAATAATAATTACACCGTATCTCCGTGCACTGTAATTACCGCTATCACTTATTGATGTTCTCTCCTGGACATTATTCTGTAATTTTATAGTCTAATTTATAAGAAACATGTGATTAATAAAGATATTCTTTAACACGCGTATAACTTGTACTCTTTCTTGTTGAATTTTTCTTCTGCTGTGAGTGAGGATAGTTCATTCATTAGATAAGTACAGGCGGTCCCCTACTTAAGAACACTCGACTTACATACAACCCCTAGTTACAAACGGACCACTGGATATTGGTAATTTAGTGTACTTTAGTCCTAGGCTACAATGATCAGCTGTAACAGTTATCACAGGTGTCTGTAATGAAGCTTTAGTGTTAATATTGATTCTTATGACAACCCAACATTTTTAAAATCCAATTGTCACAGAGACCAAAAAAGTTCTGGCTGGGATTACAATGATAAAATATACAGTTCCGACTTACATACAAACTCAACTTAAGAACAAACCTACAGACCCTATCTTGTATGTAACCCGGGGACTGCCTGTACATGGATCATCATACAAATACATAGGGATTCCCTGTACATATCCAATTGATGTTTTCCACTATCTTAAAGAACAGGAATAATGCTGATAAATTCTGCCACCAAAAAGTAACAAAAATATATTAAAAAAGCCCCTTTTTGTTTCTCTATGCTTCTCCAAATTCTACAAGATACAATGCTTTTATTTTTCATCTGTAGTATATACTGTTTTAGTTTTCGTGGATTATTTTTTTGGGTTAAAAATAACTTAACAAAGATAATATGGGAAATGTAGACTGGGATACTACAATATAAGCTGTACTGAGCTGCAATAATGTAACAAAACTTGTATTCTATGAAAGATATAAAATATGTATTTACTGAAATGGAAAAAATATCTCTTTTACCTGGCTAACCCCTCCTTATATCACACGAGACTATTAGAAATGGTTAAAGGGGTTGTCCACTTTCAGCAAATAATTGATATTCATTGTGTGAGGAAAAGTTATACAATTTTCCAATACACTTTCTCTATCAATTCCTCTCAGTTTTCTAGATCTCTGCTTGCTGTCCTGCTATAGAAAGCTTCTAAGTTTACTTCCAGTGTATAGAAATCTGTCCATGGTATATGATGGTGCGCGTGCCGTGATTATCACGCGGCTCTAATTACTCTATGTGATAATAACGACTTCATGTCCATCACATGACCAGGGTCAGATTTCTGCTGACTGAAAGTAAGCATAGAAGCTTTCTATAGAATGACAGCAAGCAGAGATCTAGAAAACTGTGAGGAATTGATTCAGAAAGTATATTGGAAAATTGTATAACTTTTCCTTACACAAACAATATTCACTATTGTCTTAAAGGGGTTGTCCTCTTTCAGCAAATCTGTTGTAGTAACATCAGAGATTTCCAGATCAGTCCCCATTGGTGAAAACCCTCATAATCCACAGGTTGTCCGACCAGATTCCCGGCCAGCCCTCTGTATACCAGTGAGACTTCCGGATTCTTGCCATCTTGTGCAGGATTGAGCTGCTTCCTCCACTCCATTGGTTTCTATATGACTTCCAAAACCTTCAAGTCCTGCTAACTTGGAGCAGGTTGAGAGACTTACAGTTCACCATTCTGCAGATTGTTGGGGGGGGGGGGGGGGGAGCAGGTCAGGACCGGCACCAGAATGGACATACTCGGGCAAGTTTTCGGGCCCAGGAATGCTGGGGGGCCCCACATAGGGATGTACATAAGGAACCCATGGGGGTGAGGGCGGCTGAATATAAAATAACCATGAGGGGGCTATATGGGATGATAAATTAGGGTATAATTTAGGGAACAAGAGACTGAATTTTTTAATGCCGCCACAAGAGTTCACTGCAAAGGGGCCCTGTCGCCCGGGGGCCTACTGATACCTGAAGCCGACCCTGCCAGCATTGTACCCACCCTCAATTATACTATTATCCTATTGATAGCTATTAACTGTAGGAGCAGTTACAACTTCTTTCTAACAAAGCCTCTATCTTTAATATGTTACAATACTGGCAAGTACCTAGGTAGCGTAGAGCCCCCTCCACCTCTGCAGCACCAATACCCATGAGATATCATTATCCCTCACATTTCACCAGCTTGTACTTAAAAGATACACACAGAAAATGACTCACAAAACTTATTGTAAAATATGAATTCACATGCGACGTCTCATTCCAGAACTAGCAATTCCCTAAAGGCAAACGTGTGTTAGTCAACAGAGATACCACCTCCCCTTTGTACCCTGCTTGTTCACTTCAAGCCTCCACTAAAGACCCTCTTAGCCCCCCGTACTCTGTACTTAACCTGTATTAGTCCATCTGCGGATGTCTATAGAATCGGTCTATATTTATAGGAATCGTTTGGCGTAGAAAAATGTATCGGAGCTCAGAACAGATGGAGTTTTCCATTGTTTTTAGATAATATAGATCACTGTGGGAACTCTTGAGAAGACTACGCAGAATAATCGCGCTCCGTAATTGCTATTCATATTTTGGCAGTAGGTTTCAATCACTAATAAAGCAGAGTCACCGCGGGAGATCACTCAGCCCCTGGATGTTCAACGGGCACCACGACCGCATCTTACCATTTACTCAATTCCCAGGAGAGGAGAGAATAATCTTAATTTCTGAAATTGCTTTCTATTTTTATCACCTTTTGACTTTGCTGCTACAGAGTAAGTACAATGTCATGTAACAAGTGCAGAGAAGAAGCCGCAGGAGCAAGTCAAAGGAAATCTGCAGCCTTATTAATAGGTTAAGGGTCGATAAAGAATTGACTATTTTTCACCATTAATTTTGGATGAAAATATGTGGGGAAAAAAACAAGTACCCTAAGCTTTTCTCATCTTCATTTGTGATAATGTGATACTATATTTTTAGATTGTGCATGTAATACCGTATTTTACGGACTATAAGGCGCACTAAAAATCCTTTGATTTTCTCAGAAATCAAAGGTGCGCCTTATAGTCCACTGCGCCTTATATATGAACTTACTGACAACAGCTGCCTTGAACTGTGCACAAGTCTGCCACCTGCTGGTCATTCATCCTTATAATCAGGTGCGCCTTATAATCCAGTGCGCCTTATATATGAACCTAGACGTTTTAACAGGCATTTATTGATGGTGCGCCTTATACTCCAGTGGGCCTTTATGTTCGAAAAATACATTTAGATATAGAAGATGTATTTTCCCCCGTTAAAGGGGTTGTCCCAAGTTTTATTGTTATCTCCTATCCACAGGATTGGGTTTAACATTCTCATAGGTGGCAATCCGACTGTCTTAACCAGCAAGAATAAACCCCTGCAGTTTAAGAGAATGGGGATCCCCATTCTCACTATTTGGAGCGTCAGCTCAAGCATGTGTCTTGCCGGTCTCTATTGAATTCTATTGGAGCAGTTGGATTTTACCTCTAGCATTCCCATTCACTGTCTATGAGAGTGCTGGAGATAACTGAGCGCTGTGCTTGGCAATTTTCTGTGCTCCCATAGAATAGAGGACACATACTGGACCTGCTGCCCCATTATTTAGCGAGAATTGCAACCCTGTTCTCATGAACTTTAGATAGGGGTTAGCACTCAAATTTAGAGTAATTATGTCCCTTGTGCCATACTTTATGTAAGTTCAACATTTATTGTCTTGACCTTTTAGATAAGAATGACAATTCTGGAAGAAGTAGCTCATATGATGATACCATATGGCGTAAGCACCCTACTTACAATCCTCCGCCAAAAAATGTATCAAATATAGAGCAATTGCATATACTCAATCCCCTACTTAAGAACATCCGAATTACAGACAACCCTTCATTATAAACATACCACTAGATGCTGCTAATTCATTATACATTAGCCTTAGGCTACAATAACAGTTATCACAAGTTGATGGAGGCATGATGTGATATTTTTAGCTAAAAGAAGGGATTCATTTAGTTACTAGGGTTCTATGAGCATCTGTCTCTAGCTGTAAATATGGAAATATGGTGACAGGTTCCCTTCAAAGCAGAAAACACATATTTCCTAGACCTTCATTGGCCACTAGATTAAAGGGGTTTTCCCACGAAAGAAAATTCTCACATCTCAATCCCCTAGTGATGTTAACACAATAAAGATCATTTTAACCCCTTACTTAACAATTTTAATGAATTTTATTGCTGTTTTAGCTCCTATCACTCTCTATGGTGCTGAGTGTAAAATCCCAGGGTGTGGGCGGGGCCTCTCTAAGCAGACACATTACTGTATTATCCATCTAGTTCTGTGGGGTGAAAATGTGGTTACATTATCAGGGTACAAGGTGTATATGCACTTTCATCTGGCTTCTGACACTGTACTAACACACTGATACATAGAAAGAGAGATGAGACAGATCAGAGATGCATGAGATCCATTAAATGCCTAATACAGAGTCAGCCCTGCTACATCTCTGTTCTCAGTCTCACAGACATGTGCCGGCTTTCCCCTTCCCCCGGATAACTTATAGCTTGTAGTTTGCAGCTTGTCTCTTCTCACAATCTCCTGCCAGGAAGTGAATTAATGGGGCTCATTTACTAAGGGGCCGTCGGACGCATTTTCCGTCAGGTTTCCCGACGATTTACATTTTGCGCCGAATTGCCCCGGAATTTTACCGCACGCAATCGGATTTTGCCGCATCGGCGCCGGCTTGGACGCAAAAGAAATGGGGGGGAGGGGGATTCGGACAACTCGGGCGGACCTCGGCGCAGAAGCGACGGATGCAGGAACTCAGGCACACGAGCTATATGAATAGCGCCGGACCCGAATCCTCGTCGGACAACGCACCGCGGCAACGCAACAGGACCAGGTAAGTAAATCTGCCCCAGTGTTTGTGAGCTCCGTGCAGGGGGTGTGGCTACAGGCACAAGACCCAGACTACTCACACAGAAATCCAAGATGGCTACCCGTCCCTAAGTGAGAAGTTACAGGGTCGGATCTAGGGGCAACTGAAATTGTGTATGGCAGGACTGATACCGGTTGGAATCGTATCTGTGAAATGCTGTATTTTTGTTAATAACAGTGAATTAGAGAATGTGTTATTTTGTTATTTTGTACTGAGTACATATAAGAAACTTGTGGGAATACTAGTTGATAGAAAACTGACAGAGTTTTTTACTATACAAAAATTACTGCTGATCATAAATTAATGCTAAAAGAAGTCTGTCCAAACATTTACAATGTATATTCATTAGCAGAGCCAGGCAGCCGGTCTCCGGGGTTTGGCTTAATGTTTTAAATAACCTTGGATAACTTTTTTTTTTTTTCGATTTCGCTTCTTGCTGCATTTTAAAATGTGTTCCCATTAGCATTCGGAAATGGATCTCAAATACTTAAAGTGAATGTCACGTATAAAAAAGAAAAAACTGTACTTTTCTTGGATATTATCCAATATTTCAGCCTCAGCGGCTTCGCACTACAATTTCTGTTCCAATAGTCCTATTACTTTTAACAAAAGAAAAAGACCATCTTGACAGGGAGCAGGAGATTGCTGAGCCATGCAGAGCCCGCCAGAGCGTCAGTCTGTCAGAGCCGGTAGGGACCTAGATAAAAAGGTCCTGTCATGTCCTCCATGAAGTGGAGCTGTCAGTGTACCTGTACAGCCGCTGCTCCTCTCATAGCACCTCCACTATTTCCATTATTAATTTACAACCTGTGCCTGATACTTGTCTGCACTGCTCATTGTCCCTGGCTCCTCCATCGCTCCAATCCATTCTATGGGTCTGCAGGAGATACCGTCCAAGATGTCCGATAATGTTTTCATAGTCTCCAGGGGTCCCAGTATTCAGGCCCAAAGTGATCAGGTGTAATAAGTGGCCATGGGGATAATACACACAGTGATGTCACAGTGCAGGGATAATACACAGTGATGTCACAGTACAGAGATAATACACACAGTGATGTCACAGTACAGAGATAATACACACAGTGATGTCACAGTACAGAGATAATACACACAGTGCTGTCACAGTACAGAGATAATACACACAGTGCTGTCACCAAGTACAGGGATAATACACCAGTGATCTACAGTACGGGATAATACACACAGTTAGATACAGTCAGGATAATACACACACACGTGATGTCACGTACAGAGATAATACACACGTGATGTCACAGTACAGGATAATACACACCAGTGATGTCACAGTCAAGTATATAGTGATCCAAGACGGGAGTAATACACTACATGATGTCACAGTACGGGATATACACAACAGTGATGTCACAGTACAGGATAATCATCACACAGTGACTGTCCCATACAGAAACATACCACAGTGATGTCACAGTACAGAGATAATACACACAGTAATGTCACAGTACAGAGATAATACATACAGTGATGTCACAGTACAGAGATAATAAATACAGTTATGTCACAGTAAAGAGTTAATACACACAGTGATGTCACAATACAGGGAAAATACACATAGTGATATCACAGTACAGGAATAATACACACAGTGATGTCACAGTAAGAGATAATACACACAGTGATGTCACAGTACAGGGATAATACACACAGTGATGTCACAATACGGGGGTGATGCACACAGTGAAGTCACAGTACAGAGATAATATACACAATGAGGTCACAGCACAGGGATAATACACACAGTGATGTCACAGTATAAGGGTAGTACTCACAGTGATGTCACAGTACAGGGATAATACACACAGCGATGTCACAGTACAGAGATAAAACACACAGTGATGAAAAAAAAATGTATGGCTACCCATAAAAAAGTCAACAAATTCTTAATCAGAGAGAGAAATAAAAAGCCAAACTAATCACATCCGAACAGATTGATATTCTCAGTTTAGAATTGGCAAGTATGGTACTACGTAGCTTAGTTTCACAGGTCTCCAAACAAGGACCATCACCACCAGAAAACTGGACAGGTCATCATCTAGTTCAGTGATATTTATCTTGATGCGTTTGTTAGAAAATCTCGTGATAAGATATGATGTACTAGAAAACATGTACATTCTGGAGCATTTGTCGAAAGAATAGGCAATACTAAATATGCCCCTCTGTCTAAAGTATCTATATATGTCCAGTACATTTAAGGGAAATATTATCATGGCTTGCTGCCAGCTTCTCTGGATCAAAACCTGATAAGTCACTTTCACAAACCATTTTATAGTCACAGCAGCTACGATTAGGAGACCAGAATCACTGCCGCACAGAAGTCTAGAAGCCAGACACTCTCTACAACAACTGGGTAAGAGGAGGACTGGGTGCGAGCCTTCATGGTAATAAATAGGCTAGGAAACCATGACTAAGAACAAACAACAAGCAGAATAGACTGTTGGAGTTAAAGAAACGAAAAAGAATACCTACACCAGTGGTCTTGGTTCCAACCAACCAGTTATTTTGTGCGATGCAGAATAGGTGAACGAATGGACTCTACATGCCTGGTTTTCACCGTGAAGGCTGGAGTAGGTGTGTGCGTGATTGTTTTGTTGGGGGGGGGGGGGGGTGGGGCTTTGCCGGTGGGACACTGTTGGGGATTATTATTCAAAAATTGAAGGTATACATGTACCAGGTGGTTACAAAGCATACTTACAGCGGCACGCTTATTACATCCGATTTGCGTTTAGTTGGACCATCAGTCATTTTTACAACAGGGACAATGACCCAAACACAAACTCCAGGCTTTCTAAGGGCGAATTTGGCCAAGAAGGAGAGTTATGGGGTTCTAAGCCAGATTCCTGGCTCCACAGTCACGACCTGAAACCCCATTCGAGATGGTTTGGGGTAAGCCGGACCGCAGTGTGTCAAAGCGTAATGAAAAAGCAAAAGATGGTTACTTTGAAGAACTAGGAATATAAGACATATTTCAGTTGGTTTCACAATATTTTGGTAGGTATATAACTTCCACATGTGTTAATTCATAGTTTTGATGCGCTCAGAGTAAATTATAATTTCTAGTCATGAAAACACAGAAAACTCTTTGAATGAGAAGGTAGTTTTATGTGTCCAAATTTTGTCTGCAGGGCGTCACCACCCGCCATCTTCCCAGGCATGGTCGCACCGCCCACCCATCTCCTGCCCTGGTTCCCCCAACCCTACGGCACAGTCAACAAGCACCGCCACCAACCGGAAAAAGCCCCTGCCTGACCCTCCCCCCCCACAGCTGAACAAAGCACACGACCACTAACACAAAAACACAAAAAATGCAATAACTTATTTTGAACACCCACGCGCGACGAAACAAGCGCGCCTGTAGCGCCCAAACCCCCCCCTGACGAAACAAGCACCAGCCCGAACACTCACCCATACAGCCCTCTCAAAACATCCGTTAAAGGTAAGTATTTATCTGTGTGTGTATATGATGTATATTCTTGTGTGTATATGATGTACTGTTGTATATGTTGTGTATATGTATATACACGTTTCTGAACCACGGGACTGGTGCTCCCTACAGCCCCCAAACATCATAAAAAAGTATGTATTTTATCTGTGTGTATATAATGTATATATGTGTATATGTGATACAGGCATCTACTGTGGATCTATGTATATAATGTGGATATATGAATCTACTGTGTGTATATGTGTATAACTGTGTATATGTGCATAAATAGATCTACTGTGTATATGTGTACTATGCATCTACGGTGTATATATGTATATACTGGTTATATCTGCATAGATCATATACACGCATGATTGTATAATCATATATATGGTATTACATTACATCTAGCATATATATATAATATATATATGATAATATAATATATAATGATACTGCATCGTATTGTGTTTTTGTATGATTGTCATGGTGCTGTATGTATGCTCTATATTGTGAACTTGTGTATTTCCCTATGTTGTGTTGAGGCTGTATATACGGAATTGTGGATTGCGTGGGGATGGTGTATATTTGTAGTGACTGCAGCATGTGTCGTATAGGTTGTTGTGTTTTATACTGCAGACATGTTATACTGTCAGTGTATACCTATATGGTCGATATTACTGAATGGAGTTATGTAATAACTCGTGTTATAGTGTATATCTTGAAATGAGAAATGGAATGGCACTCACCGCATAGCTCCTTTAATGACGATTTATTTATGCATATCACAACAAGACAAGAGTAGTTACACATGGGGAGGGGGAGGACGCAGGGACTCACACATGGCAGAAAGGACAGGTTTCGCGCTCTCGGCGCTTCGTCTCTGGCTGTCTGCTAACACCATAATAAAACAAGGCAGCCTTTTAAACCCGTTGGGGCCACGCCCCCTAAATTGGAATGGATTCCGACTGGTGATTGACCTTGGTCAGGAACTCCCAACTAGTGTCAAATGCCTTACATAAGATCAATAGTTAAATAACAAACTCACAAGTCAAATGCCTGACCGGTCTGTGGAAGTCTGGTCGTTTCACACCCGCTGGCATCAGTACGGACGGGCCGTTGCTGGACGCAGACCGCCCACGTGGGTGCCGTACGGGTGGCATAGTCAACCGACGTCTTACACGTGCACGGGCCACTGTACATGACCCGCCCTCCTTAGACGTACAGCCGGGAGGCGTGGCCAAGCGACAAACGAGCCGGAGTAGGCGCACGACTAGAAGGTGGGTTGTGTCCGGGTTACAGCTAGTTTACCGGAGGCACTAGTAAACCAAGGAGTGTATAGCTACAGAATACGTTTGTAAATATATGAGGAGGCGGCGTCTGATAACTACGGGCAACAGGAGGGAAAATCCTGCCTAACAAAGTTAAATCCATGCCTCAGTTATAAATAACATGGGCGCAAGTGTCTAATTTTGCCCTTGTCAGGTGACCTGATATAAGGATGATAGCATAGGGCCAAAATTAGCGTGTGTGTCATAAACACAGTGTGAAAAGACTAAGAAATAACCTATTACAATTTGCACATCTTCACTTTATTTTTCCCCTTTGGGGATGGGGTAGTGGTGTACCATGCTCTGTTGTTTATCATATAGACATCGTATGTGGATCATATGAAATAAAGCACTCATGTCTAACTTTTATTAAGTCCCAGAGGACCTAAAGCTCCTGTACGTAGTATCAACACTGCCCTCTATCGTATAGGAGCGTTGTCTGTCGCCCCCCCCCTCATGCAGGTATCGTTCTAAGCCGCGTGCAAAACGCCAAAGGTTTACGGATCGGAAGCTATGTGTGTTCTCATGTGTTATGAGTCTGGGTGCTCTATACCCCTCCTCAGTGGATCTGGTGTTTTCAAGAACCGTCTAAAACTTTCTAAGGTTTTCCCTACGTAGAAGTAGCGCATCACAAAAAACACATAAACACATATGTCGGTCTTGCATGATAGATTTTAATTATACTAGTGGCCTCCACAGTTTTACTCTTTCGTTGATAAAACCTTTGCGTGCAGTAACTGCAATTTGCCACAACGGGTAGTTGCCTTTTGGGGTGCTTGTTTTCTAGCCAATTGTCGGGGTGGGATTGATGCACTTCTAACTAACTCCGACTATATAGTTCTCCCCCCTTCAATGTGTAAGGGGGCCCCCGCTGCTACTTGGCAAGTCTCTATCTGACTCTATTATATGCCAGTTCGACCTGATGACCGATTTAAATCAATTGGCTCCTTGGGTGTGGAAATTAAAAGGAGAAAACAAATCTTCATATCATTTTCAACTCTCTGTTCTTACGCGGCTTTTTTTGCCACTTGGTAAGTTTCCTTTCTGTTTTTTGGCTCTTTCAAAGCTTTCTTCTATGAATTATCTACTGGGATTCCCTTGCTCGCAGTATCGTTTTTAGTATTGAGTTGGTCCCAAAGAAAACCTTCTTCTGTGCATTAATAGGGACACTATACAAACTGGCCCCACTACGGCTGCTTTCTTAATCAATATTCTGGGGTGATAACTCTGAAGTGTGAGAGAAGCATTTTTTGCCTGTACTTTTTCATACCTTCTGTTTTCAAGGGTTCCTTCTTTTCTATCACCAAAGACATCCACGAAACTTCAGGCGGTGCCTCCTATATTTATGTAAATAAATTTTATGTCCGTTAGGTGTTGTTTAAATGGGGACCATATCCTTGAACTGTGTTCTGTCCCTCCATACCATAAAACGTCGTCACATAACGTTTGTATGTCGGTTACATCTCAAGTAAGGGGGTTTGCTCACTGAAATTACATATTTGGTCCCTGTGTCCTTCGAAATGGCCAAAAGTGTTAGCCGTATTGCAGGAGACCGGGTCCCCACGCGTTCCCCTCTCTCTGGGCCATGACCAAATGGTTGTTGTTTAATGGTCATCTGTGTGTTAACCACACGGTAAGGCTTACTATAAAATCTATATAGCTCTTGTTTTTTTTGCGCGATTAGAATGGTTCTTTTGGCTTTATTCCCCGCTATGCGTGGGTATTCGAGTATACAACTCTCACGTCATGGATACTAATAAGTCTCCTGGTTGCCATGACAGGTCTTGTATTATGTCCAAAAGTGATAGTATAGTTAATGTAAAGTTAGTATACTAACGTTCAAGGCTGTACTTCAACAGTCCAATCGATATAACTGGTAGATATGGTTGTTATTGATCCTAGGCTGCTACAATGGGCGGCCGGGGGCGGGGACTCGTAGTTTTTTTTGATGATTTCGGGACACATACCCAATTGGGTTTTTTGGGGTGTAGGGGTGTAGTTAATTTATCTCCGTTCTTTGATAGAGGCCTTTTTCACACTCTTGCCCGCAGAACTGTAGCCTAACTGGGATAAAGAATTTGAAGTAGGATCTTTTTGAGCTTCATAGGTTCAACCCATCTCCCAAAGCCTTCGCGACTTGGTATTATTGCTTTAGTCAAGAGCACTGACCGCCCCCCCCTTCTATAGCTCGCTTACTATGGACCTATCGTCATTTTTAGTGATGTTAAGGGACTCTCCACCGGGCTTTAGGAGGTTCGAATCTATCTCTTGTTTTCTTGGAAAGAACCTTGATTTCTTTGGGACCCGTTTTTTAAAAATGTCTATTCTACCTGGGGTAACGTGGGTGCTTGGAAACGTGGAGGCGTGAGGAAAGCCTCCTCAGAAAGATGTGTTCGGGGGTGAGGAGACGTGTTCTCATCAGCCAAAAACAAGAGGCGTCTGCGCTGACTACGTCGGACATTTCTGTTCTGACCGAACAAATCCAAAGGGCTAATCGTGAATGGTACTTGCCGCTACCTTCTGCTGCTTGTCTTACTGCTGGTGGTGTTACTGGTGCAAACGCGTTTCTTCGGTGCCATGCTGTCATGGTTACCCCCGAATAAAGCGATTTCGAAGCAACACAAGTCAAAGAATCGAGTCAAACAGAAATGGGACTCGGGGGCAGACCGAGGAGTGCTAGTCCCAAGTTCGACCTGTGACAAATGGTGACTAAGGTCATCTTCCTGAGCGTCCACTTCCAGGAGAAACGTGCATCGTTTCTTGATGGCCTTTTCTTTTCTTTGGCGGCTCGTTTGGGAGGCATCTTCGGGGGCGTAGTTTTTGGGGGTTTTCCTAGACAGGGAGTTTGCTTGCTGGGGGTGTGTCACGTTGGTGTGCTGGTTTTTGGTTCCTCGCTGGTAGTAAACTTGATCGGGTATTGTCCAAGTAAATCCTCTCTCTCTCTAGTGCCATGTTTATATCTGGCTTGGAGTTGGGACGGGTCTGGTCATCTAGGTGTTCTTTCTTGTTATGCCATTAAAGATTGGTTGTTTTTCATAATCTTTTTGTCCCTCATACATAAATATCCTTCTTTTTCTTTCTCTTTATGGTGTCTTGTATTTGGGAACTAGCTGTCTTCTCCAGGTCTACTTAGTGTTTCCATTTTTGTGGTGTGTGTCTTCGCTCTCAATTCTCTGGACTTGCTTGCTGCACATTCAGTGGTTAATGTTGTATCTTCTTCATTCCGTAACAGGACAATTCTCCATTAAGTTTTTGGGAAGTGTTTCGTGTTGTGCTCCTCCCATGACTTTAGTAATTGATATCAATCTGTGAATTGGGATGTGGTTTGAGACTCTTAGGCCTCCTGGGTACCGTTCCGTCAGCTCGTATGATCTTTAATGCTAATTACTGTCCAAAACAATCTCACTTTCTTCGTTCTGCCACCCTTTTTATCTTAAACTCGTAAGTTCTTTAGGTGCTAATACTTGTGAGTCTCTTGGGTTCATTTACATGCGCAAAAAAAAGATGTTTGGCTTCCCTCCCTTGTTTTATGAGAACCATGGCGCCTGATTTATTCCGTTTTCATGTCTGGTCCCCCGTGTTCAGTGTCTCCTCTTTTCCGGTGGTGCTGATTGTGTCAGTGTGCTCTACTCCGTGAGAAAGTCGTATATATACTACCGGGGGCGACATCACGAACCACTCCAAAAAACTTAATGAGAATTGTTCCTGTTACGGGCATGAAGAAGATTACAAAGTTAGTAACCACTGAATTGTGGCAACGCAAGCAGCAGAGTAATGAATGAGGAGAAGACCACAAACCACAAACAAATTGGAAACCACTCATGAAGAGCCTGGAAGACAGCTAGTCCCAAATACAAGCCACCATAAAAGAGAAAAAGAGGATAAATTATGAGGGACAAGAAGATTATGAAAACAACCAAATCTTTAACGGGATACCAAGAAGAAACCTAGATTGACCAGACACCTACCACCCAGATATAGGAGGGAAAGAAATGGCAATAAGAGATGGGAGAAGGATAGGAGTACTGGACAACTGACTATGAATTCCAAGTTACTCAGTACGAGGGACAACAACCAGCACACAAACGACACCACCAGCAAGCACAAATCTCTTAGGAAAACCCCCAAAAAACGACGCACCCGAAGGGCCAACCCAGAGACAAAAAAGAAAAAAAGAGGACTCAGAAACGCAAGCAAGTCTCCTGGAGAAGTTGAATAAGGAAAAGGACTTAGTAACCAATTTTGTCACAGGTCGAACTGGGATAGCAATAACTCGGTCTTGAGAAAGGTCTCAATTTCTGTTTGACTGATATCTTGGGACTTTTTTGACTTCGAAACGATTTATTTAGGGTTACCAGGAAGATGGCCTAAAGAAAGCGTTTGCACAAGTAACACACACAGAACGTAAGACAGAGCGAAGGGGGGGTAGGAGTAGAAGAAGGTAGCGGAAGTACAGTCACGATAGACCTTTAGGATTTCGTAGACCAGAAATTGTCCGACGTAGGAAGGAATGCTCGTGTTTTGGCTGATGAAGAAAGAAAAACACGTCTACATCCACACAGACACCTATTTTAGATGGAGGCTTACCCTCCACATTTTTAATCCCCAAGTTAACCCAGGGTAGTGCCATAGACATTTTAAAAAAAAGGTCACCAAAGAATCAGGCTTTAATATACAAACACGATAATTCGACCCTTACTAAAGAAGAGGGGATTGGAGGCACTGAAATCACTAATAAAAATGACGATAGTCTCATAGTAAGCAGGCTGATAAGGGGGGGGGGGGGGTAGTGTTGCTCTTGACTCTAAAGAATATTCTATCCAGAGGCCGCAGGCTAGGGGAGATGAGCGACCATGAGAGGCTCAAAAAACAAACAGATCCTACTCAGAAAATCTTATCACAGTGAGGACAGTCTTGAGGGGGAGTTTGAAAAAAGGCCTCTATCAAAGACAAACAGGAGATAAATTACTACCCCTACACCACCAAGAACACAATTGGTATTGTGTCCCGAACACATAAAACCCTAGAGTCCCCGCCCGGCCGCCAATTGTAGCAGCCATAGGAATCAATAACAGCAGAACCATATCTCAGTATACGATGGCTGTTGAGACAGCCTACGTAGTATACCTTATTACCTTAGGAACTAATCACTTTTTGGACATTACAAGGACCTGTCAGGCAACCAGGAAAGACTTATTAGATCAGAGACGTGGAGAGTTTGTATACTCGAATACCCCACGATAGGGGGATAAAAAGCCTAAGAGACATTCTAACTCAGGCATAGACAAAACCAAGAAGATATAATAGATTTTAGATGTAATGCCTTACACTTGGGGCACCATTTACTTACTGGTCGTTCGCGATTTCCAGCGGCACCAAGCATTCTCCTTGCGCTGGATTAGGGTCCGGCGGGATTCATCAAGCAGTTCCTCCGCCCGTTCCAACAGGTGGCGCGCTGCGCTAATGAAGGAAGTCAGCTGGAATGCCTCGAAATACACCGGGCCTACCAAGGATGAAGGTGAGTGAAATTTTCGCGACACAATTTTTTTTAAATGCGGCGGTTTTTCAGATACGTCGGGTTTAGTTTTTCTAGGACACGCCACCATCCGATTTCCGGCGAGCGCATGCCGGGCCGCGTGCCGCCCAATCCGATCGCGTGCCGCCAAAAACCCCCCCAAGGGCAATTCAGGTACAATCGGTCGGGCAAAAAGACTGAAATATGCGGGTAACACGTCGGGGAAACGCGAATAGGGGCCCTTAGTAAATGACCCCCTTTGTGTGAAAACACAATGCTATTTAAACACACAACATTTGGGTTATGGCCAGGCAGAGAGAGGGGACAGCGATGGGGACCCCGGTTTCTCTGCACACGCTAACCCTTTCTGGCCATAGGGCAGACCAATATGTATTTTCAGGAGCAACCCCTTTGAGATGTATACAGACATACCAAACGTTTGTAGGACGACGTCTGTATGGTAATGGAGAGGAACAGAACAAAACAGTTCAAGGATGATGAGTCCCACCATTTTTAAACACACATAACGACATGAAACATTTGGTATTTACATCAATATTAGGAGCACCCGCCTGGAATTTTGGATGTCTTGGTGATAGAAAAGAATGGAACCCTTGAAACAGATAAGGTTAAGAAAGAGTACAGAAAAAAGGCTCTCTACACTGTCAGAGTTATTCACCCAGATATGTTAAGCAGCAGGCCCGCATGGCCAGTTTGTACGAGTTGTTCTCCGAATTAATAGGCACAGAAGAAGGTTTCTTGACCGACAATCGCAAGAGCTTAAAAACTAGACTGCGAGCAAGGGACTACCCCGAGATAATCATAGAAGAAGCTTGAAGAGCAAAAAGAACAGGGAAAATTACGAGGGCAAAAAAAGCCCGCGTAAGAAACAGAGAGGTACAACTGGATAATGAAAAGATTTGTGTCTCCTTTAATTTCTACACCCAAGCCGAATTGATTAAATCGGTCATCAGGTCGAAACTGGCCTATAATAGAGTCAGATAGAGAGCTTGCACAAGTAGCAGCGGGGAGGCCCCTTCTAAACAGTTCGATAGGGGGAGAAAATTAAGTCGGGAAGTTAGTTCGAAGTGCATCAATTCCCACCACAGGACCAACTGGCTAGAAAACACAAGCACCCCAAAAGGCAAATACCCGTGTGGGCAATTGCAGTTACTGCCACGCAAGTTTACAAAAAGCGAGAAACGAAAGAGATAAAACATGTGGAGGCCAAGTAGCTAAATGAAACTCTTATAACATGCAAGACAGACGATGCGTTTATGTGATTTTTGTGTGACTGCGGGCTAATTCTACGTAGGGCAAAACCATTAGAAGTTTAAATAGACGGTTCTAAGAACGACACCAAGATCCCTGAGGACGGGTATAGGAGCCACCCAGACTAACGAACACATGAGACACATAATAGCTCCCGATCCTAAAACTTTGCGTTTTGCAGGTTTAGAAAGAGTTTACATGTCCTGAGAGGAGGGGGCGGACAGACAACGCCTTCCTTATTCAGATAAGCGGGCAGGGGGATAATCGTACAGAGCTTTAGGTCTCTGGGACTTAATGATAAATTAGAAATGAGGTCCTTGATTTTGAGATATGATCCAAATATGCGTCTATTATAGAAGAACAACACGAGCGATGTACAACAATACCCCCATCCCCTAAAGGGGAAAATAAGTGAAGAATGAAATAGTTTGCAATTGTAATAGGTGATTTAGTCTTTCCACTGGTTTATGTACACACAGCTAATTTTTGGCCCTATTGCCATACCTTTTTTATTACAGGTCACAAAGGGCACAAAATTAGCATTTGCGGCCCCATGTTTATTTATACAGGAGGCATGGATTTAAACATTGTTATGCAGGAGGTTGACCCTTTTTTTTGACCAGTGTCATTTATCTACGCCCGCCTCCTAGAATAGTACAAACGTATTCTTGTACTACACTCCATTGGTTTACTTAGTGCCGCCGTAATTACTAGCTGTAATCACAGCGACACCAACCACCCCTTTCTAGTCGTGCGCCTAATCCCGAGCGGTTTTGTCGATTGCCCCGCCTCCCCGGCTGAGTCCGAAGGAGGAGGGCGGGTATGTGACAGCTGGCTCCGTGCGTGTACGACGCGTGGTTGGTGCGTAGCACCGTGCCGGCACCCACTCGGGAGGGCCTGCGCGCAGCACGAACAGTCAGCTACCGATTGACCAGCGGCACAGTACAGGGATAATACACACAGCGATGTCACAGTACAGAGATAATACACACAGTGATGTCACAGTACAGGAATAATACACACAGTGATGTCACAGTACAGGGATAATACACACAGTGATGTCACAGTACAGGGATAATACACACAGTGATGTCACAGTACAGGAATAATACACACAGTGACGTCACAGTACAGGGATAATACACAGTGATGTCACAGTACAGGGATAATACACACAGTGATGTCACAGTACAGGGATTATACACACAGTGATGTCACAGTATAAGGGTAGTACTCACAGTGATGTCACAGTACAGGGATAATACACACAGCGATGTCACAGTACAGAGATAAAACACACAGTGATGTCACAGTACAGGGAGAATACACACAGCGATGTCACAGTACAGAGATAAAACACACAGTGATGTCACAGTACAGGGATAATACACACAGTGATGTCACAGTACAGGAATAATACACACAGTGATGTCACAGTACAGGGATAATACACACAGTGATGTCACAGTACAGGGATATTGCACACAGTGATGTCACAGTACAGGGATAATACACACAGTGATGTCACAGTACAGAGATAATACACAGTGATGTCACAGTACAGGGATAATACACACAGTGATGTCACAGTAAGGGGGTGATGCACACAGTGAAGTCACTGTACAGAGTAACACACTAGTAAGAGGTAGATTATTTGTCATCACAGAAAGTAATATCGGATACTACCAGATCTCCTACAGCAATGGTCTGGACCAAGGATATGGTTAATATAGAGAGTGATAAATGATGGAAATAAATGTTCATGTTCATTAGTCTGCTACATTGTGCGCCCTGACACCTCAGAGAACAGTTTAATTGATCCAATTATACTCATTAATCTATTTATTTTATTATTGCCTTGAAGGGGTTGTCCAAGTTTTTAAAACATTTGCAAAGTACAAAAATGTTGATAAAAAAATAAACTGTAATCACCTGTTTAATCCCCTTCTGCTTCGGTACATCTGCCTTAGTGGCCCCCAGTGATCCGGCACTTGTGGCTCTGGGCAAGTCTGGCAAATTGGACCCACTTCTGGTGCACTTGACCCAATTGGACCAAATGCGCATGACCCAATTGGACCCACTCCTGGTGCTTATCCATAGAAAAGGCCATTAGACCTGCATGACTTTATAGGTTTGTGGCCATAAGGTCCAATTGGGGGTCTATTGGAACTATTATTAGTTTAGGAAGTAATTTTGTACCTGACAAAAAAATAAACTTTAGCTTTAACTTAAGCTGCAAGGATAATTTCCTGTGGCTTGTAGAAGATTTGACTATTGTTATGATAATTCCGTTGAACAAGTTATAAATATGCTAATAGAGTGATTACTTGATAATCTGAATACAGAACAATGTCCATTCGGGCAGAAAGAGAAGCAATGCTGAATAAGCAGAACAATCCTTCTCCTGGGATCCTCGGAGACACCAGTTCTACAGATTGTTTTGACAGGAATTGTAGACTGTTAATGTGGACCTGCTCCTTCCCCAGGAGGTCCGTCTATATTTACATTGTACAAGGAGTCACTGGAATAGTAAGTAACTTCACATTACTATTTAAACTTTTCCATAAGTTTTACTAGAATAGCAATGTGCTATATGTTATGTTGGGGTATTCTTCATGTGCAGTTTAGGTGCAGACCTTTTAAGACATATAAAAGTGGATAAAAAAATTTGGTGCTGTATTTATCTGTCATATAACCACACAAAAGGTGTAACTAATTTTTTAGTTTCCTAGGAGAGCCCATATCCTATAAGTTCCCGACCCTACTCTAAAGTCTCTCACTCAACTGAATCTGATCCCAGGGTTGGCGCCAGCACTGGGCGAGTGCCATGGCCCAGAGCTACTGGGGGGGCCCACATAAGGCTGTACATCAGAAATCCATGGGGGTGAGGGGGACTGTATCTAAAGAATCCGTAGGGTGTGAGAGGCTGTTTGGTATGATAAACTAGGAAACAGGACACTGTTTTATTTTCAGAATTTTTAATACCGCCACGTTAGTTCACTGCAAAGGGGCCCACTGAGGCTCTGTCGCCAAGGAGCCTATTGAAACCTAAAGCTGACCCTGCCTGTTCCCTACACTCTGCTGAAGAGATAAAAAGATATAAAAACAGTGCTGTCTACAGTTGGGAATCTGTTCTTTCTGGAATAGATATACTGGTTTGGCATAAATCCTGCATCATGTCATTAGGCTTCCTGAAAGTCATGCTTGATGTTCAGGGGGCTGCATTACAAGTAGCTAAGAGGCAATGTTTTTCTTATCTCATCCTGGAAAACATATTTGCATATTTCCTAGAGTCCTCTAATAGAGCATCAATGGCTCCACACTCCTGCAAGGCGGGCTTAATAGGCAAAGTCTCCATAAGGAAAACTCTTTCTTCCCTACCCTATCCTAAACAGGCTTATTGATAAACATACATGTACGGTGTCAGACAGATGCTTAGGGCTTAGTGAACAGCTTTTTGTCAACAATACCTGACACCCATTGGCTTCCCAGCCCTTGCTTTGGACTGTTTTGTTCCTGGGGCAGTAATCTACTGAGTGGGTCCTCCAGTCTTGTACAGTGAGGGTACTCTGTGATGCAACCCATATGCAGGACCTAGTGGCCCAGCAGTGGATTCACCTGTGGGCTATCCCGAGCCTGCACATGTAGATGGCCAGTTCTATAAAACCACACCAGCACTCTCTAAAAACCACAATACAGTACTAACATAAACTCAGATGGCAATATGCTGCTAGTTATCATAAAATGTAAAGGCTCTATCCACTGCATGAGTACTAAAGCTACAGAATATGCATCAAAGGGGCTGTAACATGTTATCAAGTTATCCCCTATCGTGGCTGATCAGTGGGGTCCCACTACTGAGATCCTCAAACGCAGGTTGAGCTTGGCTCTCACTTGGCTCTCATTCCCAGAAGTTGGACCATACCTGATCAGTTTGCTTTCTCTTGCTCACTTGGTACAACCTCTTTAAATATTATAACATTTTACTGACCATGTCTGAAACTGTTGTAGATTGGAAGCAGATGGAAATACAAATGGAGATCACATAATCCTATAGCTTGGAGTCACTTACATGCAGTTATGCAGATTATTACTGTATTACTACACGTTTCAGTAGGCCCCTGGGTGACAGAGCCTTTGCAGTGAATTTATGTGGTGGCATTAAAAATTCAGAAACGAAAACAGTCTCCTGTTCCCTAAAATATTCCCTAGTTTATCATACCAAACAGCCCCCTTATGGTTATTTTATATAAACCCCTCCTCACTACCTATGGATTCATAGGATACTGTCCCTCTCCCCCCCATGGATTCCTTTTTTACACCCTCATTTCCCCCCCCCCCCCCCAGGAGCCCAGGGCCCTAGCACTTGCGCCAGCCCTGCTTAGGATAGGTCCACAATTAGAGAGTCCTGCACCAATAATCTATTTTTGGCACTTTAAATACAGCTAGAAATGGCTCCACACACAATGTAGTGGCCTGGCTGCGCTATTGCCGCTTCACACTCCATCAAATAAATGGCAGAAAATCTGTAACAGCTCATCATGGTTAATGCAAATGGTTTGTAGCCATCTACTTCCAGCTCGAAAATCATGTGGGATTGAGAGTTGGGGTCATATTCAACCGTAACAAATTTCCAAATAATGACCATTCAAGGTCTAATGATAAGTGGTTTGCTTAGCAATGACATATGTATCACCTGTTACATAAAAAAGGCCATTTATGATTGGATACAATGTACCTACCTAAGGGTGTGGCTACTTTAATAGGGGAAAACAGATGACAATGTTTTTACTCTATTTTCTGCATCAGGTTATTGATGTGGATACACAAATGGCTGTAATAATATTTCCAAAATAGTGGAGCTGTGTAGTGTATTTCTATAGCACATGAGTGTAGAGACAAACATATAGCTTTCAAATCCCAAAGTTTCCTAAATCAAACATCACAAAATCAGAAGCGGTACGTGGGCACCGATAACTGTCTCCATCCTACGTGAAGTTGAACTTTTGGCTATTTTTGTACATGTAACCAAGGTTACAGCATTCTGGATGAAGATGTACAATTTGTAGGACAAAAAAGTATGGATGGTTTGCTAGACGATGCATGTGCTCATAGAACACACAGATATTATGGCTTCAACTACCGTAATTTGTAACCTTTTTTAAATGTTCATTTTTTAAAAATAATTCCTACTTTTCAAGATCTCTGCTACCAGTCATTTTACTGAAATAGTCCTTAGTTTTCATCAAATAATAACAATCATGATACAGTAGCGTTCTAAATTTGGGTGTTCCTAATTCCATGCAATGGCGTTCTGTATTCTTCCTTATGTCACACACTTCTACAGTCTGTACACAATTTGTGCTCATTATATGACTTGCATCCTGCCCTTTTTACCAGTTGTCCCCTCTGCAGACTCTATCTGCATGCATGGAGACTCGACATTGTTATGTCCCCCTTAGGGTATATTCACACTGCCACTGCCAACCGTACCGTAACACGGCGGGCACACGGCAGCGCACGGGGAGAGGAGGAGGGGGTGAGCTCCCGTAGGTGGCCGTGAGCCCATAGCGATGTATAGGGGACGTATATCGGCCGTATATACGTCCCCCATACATGTGTGTGAATGCAGCCTTATACTTACACACAGGGAGTACGGAACAATCTGCTCCATAACTTATGCCTCACTAAATCAACTATTATTACTTTTCAATGGACAATTTAGAGAATTACCAACCTGTATTGAAGTTAATAAAGAATTTAGGATGAAATAAAAATTATTTATTTTATCTGCTTACAATCTGTTGTCTATGGTCACTCCGCCACCCTCTACTCTCCTTAGGGTGCATACACACGCGGTATGCCTGCCGTGCGGGCATACCGCCGTGTGCTGGAGAGGAGGAGGAGGTGACCCCTCCTTCCTCCATGGAAAACAGCGGCGCACGGCCGCACACTCGCCGAAAGATATCTTTTTGCAGTGTGCGCCCCGTATCGGTGCCACACATGTGTGGCATCGTATCCCCGCCGTGCCGTTATTGCTGTCCCCGCAGACAGCCATGTGAATGAACCCTTAGACTTCTATTATCAGTGTATTCTGACAACTATGATTAAGATTCTGATTCTTTGATTTGCCAGCAATAATAGATTTAAAGGCGTTGTCAGTCCAAACACTACTCCAGTCAAGAAGAGAATAGGAAGGTCCACACCAACACCAGCCCTCTGCCTCCCAAAGAATCTAATGATGGGGTTGGTTTGCCTCTGAAACGCGTAATCCAAATAAACTAACATTATTCAAACAAGCTACTGTGTGTCCCTTATAAACTATTGGTACTATCCCCTGGTGCCATTCCTGTCCAAACTCGCTGGCACTCCCAACACTGAACCAACAAGTGTGTCTCAGCTGAGCACACACAGCTGATTGTCAGGCAGCCACTCTGAGGGATAAACTTATGGGCTCTGACACACCGCTATACCGTGATGGTAAAAGGTATCATTTGCTGGTCTACCTTAGAGGGCGCTGTCTCGCTTTATTTTTCCCTTTCTAAGAAGAGAATAAGACAGAGATAAACAAGCCTCTGTTCTCAAGATACGGAGGACCTGTACTCCTGACCATCCTATAAGTGAGTACGGAGACTTTTTGAGCAAAACCACTCGGATCAGGGAAGAAACAAGATATGTTTCTGCATCAGTGTTGCTATAGCATTCTCCCAGTATGTTTGGTTCACAAAGCATGAAAACAAATGGTAGATTTCCTTTAAATATTTATTTCCACATACACAAACAAAATAAAATTTGCCTAAATAAAATCATTAAACTATTCACATTTATTGCAGTTGGTGAACTTTACCTTTAACAATAAATTTCATTTTCAGCAAACCCAAAGAAATTTCTGCTCAGTGTTTTGCTTACAAGCTTTCCCCCTAGAGTAGTAGCAGACGGTATAACAGAGATAAATTAATTCCATAGCACAGAAATCAGCAGCTGAACACTTAGGAAGCGCTCAGGTAGCTCACGTTATGGCAGATATTGATTTTTTTTTAGTCAGCACAAACAGTGGCGCTGGCGTTTACGCATTTGATAAATAAGAATGGAAAGCAAAGTATTTTCAAATATTCTAAATCCCTTCAAAAGAAGAGAAATAGTTGCTAGGCAACTTTTTATATCTGGAGAACGGCCAATAAAAGGGATAAACAGCTTATTACAATGCACAGTCCCACAACCACCTTATCCCAATCTTTAAATATACAATAGGGTCCTTACCTACATGCTAATCCACAGTAAAATACAGAGACAAATAGAAAGGCCCTTTAAAACTCAATAATTTAGAAGGGCAAACTAAACAGATGTGTAATGCAGCAGGTGGGGACCCACTGTGTCATCAGACTGAACTTTGGGGTACTCCGCTGCAACCTAGATGTCATCCTTCAGGGAAATCTACCATCAAAATCCAACAGGATAAACCAGGGAGACTTACTCATAGATCCAAGCACCGTGACTGTGATAATCTTCTTCTATGTGTTATCCATGTCCTCCTTCCTTTTAAAATCCACTTTTAAAATTATGCTAATAAGCATTGTCCACCATGTTCGGACACAAACGTTTAAGTACAGCAGTGCAGGTAGTCTAGTTTGCCCCTATATCCACCACAAACATTCCCAAAAAGATATCCCTGGAATCTAATTGTCTACACCCTATATCACTACCAGGCTTTTTTATGCTGGATAAGCCCCTTACCTGATGCTTTAAATTCTTTATCTCCCTTTTCACTACTCTCCCTGAAGTTATGGCGCTCACTTAGGTTTCAATATAAACTTTAATTAAACTCGTCATCCCTGATGCCTCTTTTGCGTAACCTTCCTTTATACCTGGACAGGATCTGGGCGCCTTTAGGTGGTGGTTAACGACGGGGGTCATCCAGTTGCGACATTGGATGTCGGGGGGCAGACTCCTGTCACAAGATGAAACCAGACAGAGGTGAGAACAAGTTTGCTGTGATGTGTACAGAGAACTTGATGTATACATTATCTGGAACACTAGTGATCTAGAACCTTATGGCTCAGGCACCTTCTCGTGGAAGAAGTTGCCTGAAAAAAAGATAGGTTCAGATTTGATGATTGCATCTAGTAGATGCCTAGAAGTGGCAAACTAGGTAGACAGTGGCTGTTGGGAGAAGGTGACTTCAGTCTAACCATTACAAGATGTTATATATGAAATACTTTTAATATGAGAAGACCTAGACACGTCGGTCAGACCACACATGGAACACTGCATGTAATTTTGGGCACCAGTGTATAAGAAGAACATGGCTGAGCTGATGCAATAAATGGTCATCAGGGATATTTTACAGAATCGGTCATTAAAATTGGAGTTTTCCCTTTTTGGAAAAATACATCTACAATGCACAAACACAAGCTCTAGGTAGAGAGAACATAAGTAATATGTAAGGCTAAAAACAGTCAGAAAGCCATTAAATTATGATAATTTTCTTACTACTCTTTTAACTTTCCTTGTGGCTTTGGATATTACTTTCAGTAGTCAAGACTAATGAACTGTAACAAGATTGTTATAATGAGCCTACATCAATGCACTTTACACTTATTTATTGATTTTTTTTATTACTATGTAACTATAATTTATCCATTTGTACTTGCCGTTCAAGATCTTTTATTAAATTCACTAGAGTATCACGATAGCCCTCGGCATGACCTTTTCTGGATATACATGAAAAATCCAAGGTTAAGTTGCGATACAAATCTGTGAAAATACAGAATCTAAATTGCTGTGCAGCTATTGCACTACTATATGTCACATTATACAGAACAAGAACAAGAAAGAATTGAAGAAATGTGAAGTATCTCCACTCCAGCTCTAACCCCACTCCCTTGATGTGCCCAATGGTTGAGCAAATATCTCAAACCAGACAAAGTATTCTCCAAAGTGTTATATATTTTTAATTCATTTTATTTTTTAACAGACACTGAGCAAGGAATTGGTGAGAGGAATGGGGTAAATTCAGGGGTTCTGTGGGGAGAACAGGAGATTGGATAGTGCTTCCACAAGCCTTATTTGGAATGGCCTGTTGTCTTGGCAGAATAAGAGTTACATACATGTCTAGTAAGTTCAACCAAGCTTAGTCACAATTCTGTCTGCAGCCCATGAACACCGAAACCTTTATATCATTGATTGATTTGAATGGGACAGTAATGTCATGGTGAGGCTGGAATCATATTCTCGTCGATCACTATGATGTTGTACATTCAGTTCAGCCTATGGGATATGTAGCCGGCACAAGAACGGTGTTTATGTACTTTACACAGCCCTCTGAATTAAAAAAAAGTTTAATTTTTTGGCATTTAAAATGTGGTTTATTTTATAAAATACCTTAATGTCAGAAGTCCCTGAGGAAAAAAAATACCATGCAATAACACTACTACAGCTACTTATACATAAAAGACTCCAAAAAAATACTACCAAACCATGACAAACCAAACCCCCATAGCTGATACATCTTATCATGTACTGCATACTTCACAGTAACAACTGTCTGTAACATATTGGACAGTAAAAAAAAAACACCAACAAAAGCCAACAATTTTTCCTGAAAAACTTAACACTTAACACTGTTTCGCTCGGAGTACATTTACCGATTGCAGCACTGATCCACTTATCATAGACCCCCATTTAGCAGAATTCACAAGGGTTTCTATTGTTCTTGTATTAGAGTCACCTATGGGCCCACTCAGAACTTATAGTGACTGCTGCCTCTGGACTCCTTAGTAGCTACATCCCATGTGTGCAATAGAGTCAATGAGGTTTTAGTCCGGTTATACTATCCAGTGTATATTTTAAACCTAAATTCTAGTAAATCACAGAAACCAATGTAGGTAAACAATTTAATATTTGCATCAGGAGCTTTTTCTGAAATCGATATTGTATATATACTTGTGAACAGACCCATAAATAAAATAACAGTGTATTCACACAGACATTGCCTGTCGTAACGCAGTACGGCGGGCACATGTCGTGCCGGGGTGAGGAGAAGGGGGTGAGCGCCCCTCACCTCCGCCCCTCTCTATAGCTTAACATAGAGCCGACGACGTAGTCCGTTGAAAGATATGACAAGTCCTATCATTCTACGGGCTATGGAACAGTATGGTGCCGCACATGTGCTGCACCATACCGCTCCTGTATGGCGCTGTGAGGCCATTGCAATGGATGCGGGACGTATAAACGCCGTATATACGTCGGCTGTATATATGGCAGTATATACATCACCCATATGTTCGTGTGAATGTAGCCTAAGAGAAAATAAGACATATAAAAGAGCTATGACTGATTTTAGAAGCTACTACGCTGTACATCATTGAGCCTCTATGTAATGGACACATTATTGTACATTTATGTGTCACTTTTTAGTTTCAATATAAAATAAAGAATCCATAAACGTACCTTTTTCAGATACCGCACCCCATATGTAAATATATAAAGGTTAAAAGTAAATTTCCACCTGTAAAAAACAGAAACAACGTAGTAAGTTATGTGAAAGCGTGCGAAATAATAATCATATGCCAAGAATGTGATTTTTATACTTTATAGATTTGCAGGGATCAATAATTTGTTTCATTATCAGCCTCAGGAGGAGGAAAAAGAAACAAAGCAACTAAAACTTACCCTGGTCTTTACCTCTGGTCCAGTTCAGATGCTCCTATCACTCCTGTCTCTGTTGGTATACAAAGGTCCAGTGGTGACACCATGTAGACAGCATGCCCCCGCTACAAACTAAGCTGCCGATATAACGTCACCCTGAGACGGAGGACTAGACCATATTTTCACATCACCTGAGAAGTGTATCCGGAAGCAGATGTCCCTCCATCTCTCACAGGTAAGGATGCTAAGTATTAACTCTTTCCATACCTAGACCATATTTTCTTTGATGATTCATATTTTCCAGACGACTGGGTGTATAAAACGACCCCTAACTTTCCCAGTTAAAATATAGATTTTGGGATGTACTTGCCATATAAGACTACTCCCTCTTTCAACTCACATATGGTAAAATTAAAAAACAGCAGATATTTGATTACAATATAATGTATATACTTGAGTATAAGCCAAGGTGCCTAATTTTAACACAAAAAACTGGGAAAACCTATTGACTTGAGTATATGCCTAGGGTGGGAAATGCATTGGTCACAGCCTCCACACAGTATATAGCCTGCCAGCACGCCCATGCCCCCAGTATATAGCCAGATTCGAAGTATATAGTCAGTCAACACATGCCCCCTAGTATATAGCCAGCCAACATGGTATATAACTCCCCCCCCCCCCCCCCACACACACACACACACACATACACACAGGGCCTCTTCTTTCTTCCAATGTTCCGGCTCCATCTCCATGTCCCCACTTGGTGCCGTTGCACACACCATGACGTCAGCTGCTTGCTGACATCATAGTGTGCGCTGCCGGCTTTTTACCACCGTTTGCTGCCCGGCATATAAGAAGACCCACGAATTCTGAAAAGAATATGTTGTCACCGGAACCGGAAGTCATTAGATACATTATGAGGATTCTTTCAGCTGGATACAGGACAGAAAGCTGATTTATACATTTCTCCCAATAAAGTCTTTTACAAAAGGTTCAAGATCTGGAGTTGCTCCGGAAGAATCTGATGTTGCAAAACCCATGGTCAAGCCCGGATGGCTGGAGTCCTTATGGTGTGATTTTACATATATATATATTTTTTTTTTATAACTGTATTTTATTGAAGTTTTTCATTTTTTCCAGCATTAACGATAAGCATAATGTAACATAAGGAGCAACAGGTAATATATACATATATAGAATATAATAAAGTCATCTTTTATTATGAACAGGCTATGATATGTCTGTATGATTTCCTTTGATTAAGCAAAAGCAAAATACAGATTAAAAAATTATTTTGGAATTAATATGGGAGCCTTTTGAAGAATGAAGGAGCTCCGGTCAGACAGTTTTGTATACTTTTTAATGTGTTGAATTTTTGACTATTGGTGTTGGTTTGAAATTGTTAGCAGCTCTATTTTCTAGGGAGGAACGGCACAGCAAAATTGCATTTGTATTAGATCTGGAGTTGGCACCAAGATAAAAGCAGACTGAATCCTTGACTAGTCGCACAGATAAAATATAGAACCTTTCATTGTTAATCCACTATAATGTAACCATGTAGCAGAGGAGATTGTCACATACTGTATGGATTATAATAGTAATATGGATTATAGTCCAGGCACCTTATATATGAACCGTATTTACAGACAACAGCTGCCTTAAACTGTGCATCTGGTGCGCCTTATATATAAACCTAGACGTTTTAGCAGGCATTTATTGATGGTGCACCTTATAATCCGGTGCGCCTTACAGTCCAAAAAATACGGTGGAACTTTGTGAAGTGGGGTGACACTATACATATTGTATAGTATTGTATGGTATTTCAGGGCCTCACAAACTTTGCAATTAGTCAAATCAACCCTTTATGATCTATAGAACATAAACAATTGAATTTATTTATTTTTGATAAATGCAGGCGTTTATGTCCAACCAATAAATCTATAGCCCCCGTCAGCAACGCCTCATTCGGACCCACTCCCCACTGGCTGCGCCCACCCCCTGCCCACCTGCACCCGCACCCCCTCCCCTTCACGCCCCCAACAGTGGTTGAATATCAATTTAAATAAGTCATCAGATTACAGTCCTAACCTAAAAATGTTGTCAATAAAGACAAATCTTATTGTGCCTCTTAGGTTTATGAAATCGACTAGAAATTATAAAATCTATCCATCGATTAATAGATTCGGTACTAACATGGTGATTTTTAGGCAACAAATGGTACCTGATTATTTTCATATTCATTTTAGACAAATCTTGTATATATGATAATAACAGGAGTCATTGAGCTTTCAATGGTTTCCGTTATTGTCCGTTCACACAATGTCCATTCTATTGTTATCGTTTTAGTGAAGACTAAAAATGAAATTTTGGATAAAAAGGAACAAAACAAGAGAGGCCATTTTTTAAATAAAAAAACTGTTTTTACAGTAGATGTATACTAATTTCCAGGACAATTAAAACAACACCTGTTACTTTACAGCAAGAAAAGGGAGGGGGAAGTGCAGGAGAGCAGGGGGTGACCTGCTCCCTCTGCACATCCCCACTTTGTTTTCCTGCTGTAATCTCCCAGCAGCAGGGAGTTTTAGCACAAGGATAGGGGAAAGTGCTCCTACACAGTGTAACAGCCTATGAAGCTACATCACGGAGGGGCTCTGGTAATGCTTTCTCATTATGCAAATTGCGCCCAAAAAGAAACAAAAAAGGTTAGATGAAGCACACATTTTACCCATTTATGTCCAGTCCAATGACTTGAAATAATAATCAAATCAAACAATAAGTTATATTTTAGTCAGCCACTTATGTTTTCCGAGAACTGTGGATACAGTTAATTATGTATCAGTATCATGTACATCTGTATATTTTATAAAGTATAATGAGAGCTTTTAGTCATCTAATTTATTATTCTCTTTATTCCTATTATATTCTGTAAACAGTAACATAAATGTGGAGAAAAACGGTGAAACTCAATGGAGTTTTAAAAGGGTTTTTACGGACTGATAGAATAAAATGGATTTACCATCAATGGGGCAGATTTACTTACCCGGTCGCGATTCCGCAGTGCGTTGTCTGACGAGGATTCGGGTCCGACGCGATTCACTAACATTGTGCGTCCAAGTTCCTTCCTGTGTCGCTGCTGTGCCGAGGTCCCCCGGAGTTCACCTGCTTCTTCCCGGTGCATGTGAGTGCTTGATCTTGCGACACAAATCCGTTTTAAACTCCGCGGTTTGTCCGAATCCGATTTCTGTTGTGTGCAAGCCGGCGCCAGTGCGCCATAATCCGATCGCGTGCGCCAAAATCCTGGGACAATTCGGCACAAAACGGAAAGATTTGGGAAACCCGAAAGGATTCGGGTGAGGATTCCAGGATTCTCATGATTGGTGGGGATTCCAGCAGTCTGACCCTTACTGATCAGCTTGTTATTCCCTTATCTGAGTTAGGGGATAGCTTGAACATTGGGACAATCCCTTTATGAAGCCTATTCCATTTTTTACTTGGTGCTATAAACTTTTTATTTTTCCATTAATAGAGCCATATTAGAGTTTATTTTGTGCACCACAAATTAGACCTCCTATTATTACTTACTACTATTATTTCATGCAATAAAATTCCAAATGGAGTGGATTTGACAAAAGAAAAAATCGAGAAGCAACCTTATGCCCTTTTTTTAAGCCTTTCACTGTGTGGTTGAAATAACACATCCCCTTTATTTTTTGGGTCAATATGACCACGGAGATACCAAATTTATATGGTTTTTGATACGTTTGTATCAAATGTTAGTCTTTCAAATGATATGTATTGCCATATTCTGACAACTGCAACCTTTTCAAACTTTAGTATATGGAGCTGCGTAAGATGTAATGGCACCTCAAAGCTCAAGAAGTGGTAGAGCACAGCAGCCCCTCTATCCTCATTTATACACACATACAGTAAATACAGACATACAGTATATACACACCCAATACCCTAGATGCTTGGGCCCCATGACACTGCGGGCCCTATTGCAGCTGCTATGGTTTTTATCCCAGGACACAAGAAATTTACATCTAAAATTCTACTCAGTCAATTAATTAGGATGCACATGATGAACACATTATATAGGTATAATTTTTTAGATTGGATGTGTCATCAAACTATGTTGCAGTAAGTAGGGGGACATCATATAGGAGAGAGGATCTGCTCTCCTATTACCGAAAGTAACACAGAAAATTACTGTATGTGTCATAAAGCTGTTAGGAACACCCAGTGAATACACTGGACAAACACTTATGAGTCTGGTGTATTTGTGAGGAGAGCTCTCACTTTTTCCCTCTCGGAGGGCAATTTGAGTGATTCTTGTTGTATTTCCCTTACCTTTACACCGGCATTGGCCATATGGAAGACACAGAGTCATTGTGGCTGCATGCGCCATTTCCCTACCTTGTTTTCATTTTCACGGCTCACAAACTAAATGTATTTTTAAGTGAGTTCATCAAGCCCCTCTCAGTAAATGAGGGAAATATGATTAACTTCACAATGGTCCATTTAAAGGCAATGT
Source organism: Engystomops pustulosus (assembly GCA_019512145.1). Taxonomy (NCBI): domain Eukaryota; kingdom Metazoa; phylum Chordata; class Amphibia; order Anura; family Leptodactylidae; genus Engystomops; species Engystomops pustulosus. The sequence continues at coordinate 102,240 of WNYA01000635.1, forward strand.
TTTCTATTTAATAGACTTTGCTGTCTTTTTTTTCCCCATGATGGTAATTATAAGATTGTGTCACTGCGCTATTATTTCATCGGAATATAGAATTGCCTGCTAGGCTAAAAGTCCTACAATGAATACATTGCAGCTCTTACAATTACCCATGAATGTAATCTCCTAGTGCTGCTTCTTTGTTGACCTTTTGCTGAGCAAGAATAAAAAAGTCATTAAAAGTGACGTTGATTCCCCCTTAACAATTGGTAAAGTTACAACAATTCCTTCCATTTGTAAAACTGGAGACAAAGTTAAGTATAGGATATTAAAATGTTATTGTATGAAAGAACGTCCATTGTGAGTGTTACTATAAGTAGGATCAGTAAGTTCCAGGACATCTACCACCAGGATGAAGTATGGTAAACCAAGCACACTGACATACTGGTGTGTGCCCCTCTGTTAAGGGTGTGCCCCCCTCTATTTTAGCTTCTAAGGACCTTGTTTTTATGAAAAGAAGGTTTTAAAATTATGTAAATGAGCCTTTATTTTTTAAAAATCAGGGCATAAGAAGCTACAAGAAGAGTGGATCCTGTCAGAGGGGGCACACACCAGTATGTCAGTGTGCTTGGTTTATAATCCTTCATCCTGGTGGTAGATTTCCTTTAAAAGGGTTGTGCTATCTTCTTTCCACAGGATCAGGGATAACAAGCTGATCGATGAGGGTCTAACTACTGGGACCCCACTGATCACAAGAACTGGACCCCCAGCAATCTGGGGTCCGGTTATCACCAATTGATGGAACTGCAGGTCAGACATGTGTCCTGCTGCTTCATTCAACTCTATGGTAGTAGGATATGTTGCTGAGCACAGAGCTCGACTATCTACGACACTCCCATTCCAGAGTTAGGAAAGTGCTGTGCTCTGCAATTTCCAAAACACCCCCCACTCTTCAATTAAAAGGGCTTTAAATACTTGAAAATTGACCAGGGTCAGGGTCAACCTACCGGCGTACTTGATCTACACTTTTTGCCTGCTCGATTCCATTTAGCCCCATTGGATTTGTGGTCATTCAGAGCATCTACGGCTTTCGGAGAACGAGGACAAAGCTGGCTGGTTCCGAGTGTTGGACCCTCAACTGTTTCCATTGAATATTTCCGACAGTGAAGTTTAGTTAGATTGGAATCATTATGGAACTCCCTACTTTCCCTGATTTTATGGTGTTGCGTATAGCACGGACATTTAAATGTTTTCCTTGAATTGTCGTTTATTTAGGTCTCTCTTGTGCTCACCCAATGCATCTAGTTTATTAGGATCATTGTATGTTCTTATCTATAGTGAAATAAGTGTCTTTAATAAGGAAAATCCTATAAGCCGCTTCATGCTGTAGCTTCACAAGCTATTACACTGTATCCCTGTGCCCTTCTGGATCATTAGCATAATTTCAAAAGCTGATTTTAGTAAGAAGGAGGCCATGTATAACACATATAAGAAGATTACCACAGTGACGGTGCCTGGGTCTATGAGTAAGTGTCCCTGGTTTATCATGATGGATTTTTATTTCCTTTAAAACTTTATGGAACAGAATAGAGGTGATCAAAATCTATCTGAATATGTATCAGTACACCATGTACCTACTTAATATCAATCTCCAAGCTCTCTGCATGATAATATTTCGCTTCTGCACACACTTATTAACAAGAATCAGACACGACCCACAGCACAGAAGCCTTTTTATGTCCCAGATTATGAATACAATTATAATTTGCTATAAACCTGGATGGAGGAGAACTGGGAAAACATAATAAGATTCATCTACAGCAAATAGTGCAGACAATATGCTCTAATAAGCAATACAGAATTAAAAAATATGGAATAATATAGATTTACCTGACCAAAAATTGATAATTGTTGCAGGATCTATTGTTATGGTACTACTGCTATGTTATGCTTCAGGGAATCCCTTGTAAAGTAGATATGGAGCCATTTGGATTCCCTGTGCAGAGCAGATTACATGTCAGAGGAGCTATAAATGTAGAAAAATGACTGTTCTGAAGCTGGAGAATAAAATGTGAGGAGCTACTGACTCGGTAAATCCCCCCCCCCCCAAAAAAACAATAAAACAACACACTGGGGCATATTTACTTACCCGGTCCATTCACGATCCAGCGGCGTGTTCTCTGCGATGGAATCGGGTCTTCCGGTGATTCACTAAGGTAGTTCCTCCGCCGTCCACCAGATGTCGCTGCTGCGCTGAAGTTCCCCGGAGGCGCGCTGGAATGCCCTGAAATTCACTGGCCTATACCTGGTGAAGGTAAGTGCAAGTTTCGCAACACATTTTTTAAAAAAATGCGGCGGTTTTTCTGAATCCGTTCAGCCACGCCCCCCAATTTCCATCGCGTGCATGCCGGCGCCGATGCATTGTGATGCAAATGCAGGGACTAAAAGTTACAGAGATGGAAAAAAAAAATTCTTGCTGAAATGAGTCTTTGCCTTTTTTATAATAATTTACATGAAGTGGAGACTGATAATATTCTCAGATCTGTACAATAAGACAATAATCACTCACAGAGATGATCCCATAGACAATGATGAAGTCGTTACTGGAGAAATTTTACATTTTAAAACAGCTCCGAAGTATTTTCCATGTTGCATAGAGGTTATTCTTCATTTGGGAACCTAAAATGTATGTTTTTAGTAATGTTTTTTTTTTTTTCGTTCTGAAGCTGAAGAATAAAATGTGAGGAGCTACTGACTCGGAATCAGTGTCAGTGCTCCATCTTATCAAGGAATAGTAGTTCAAACAGAATGAGTGGTCTCACCACCTGCTTTACTTTCCGTCTCCCTCCTATGGACCCAGAGCCAGTCTTCGCATCACCCCTGTAAACGTGGGGTACTGTAGATCCTATACCAGGGAGCAAATGGAAAGATAGTGCACACCTCCAGGGAAAAGTCCCGTCTGTAAGTCGGGTGTTTTTTTTTTAAATAATTTTTATTATTATTAAAGAAAACATACAATACAGAAACGAATGCAGTAAATGGGACAATTACATATCACAAATTACAATCATGTTTCCAGTATATGCATATCAAGAATTTTACATTGATTTACATGGAATGATAGAGCTTGCAGAAATTAAACGGTCTGTAGACTCAGGGCCGGATTAAAGGAGGGGCTCATGGGGCTCGAGCCCCGGGGCCCCACCACTTTCCTTTTAAGGGGCCCACCAGTTTCGGACAGTCAGCGATTTAGCTCAGCTCTGTGTCTTGTGCACAATGCACAGCGGCCGGTGGCCGCTCGCAATGCACATAGGGGTCTAGGATGACAGCTGTGTCAGTGAGACACAGCTGCCTTCGCTGGGGGAGATTGCCAAGATCGCCATTTTCTATAGGGGACTGGCGGTATAGTCTACAGGGGGCTGGTGGCTTTATACTACAGGGGGCTGGGGCTATACAATACATGGGGCTGGCAGGCTACTAACTCCAAAATCATTGTTGGAAGGGCCCCACCAGTTTGCGCCCAGGGGCCCCCACCATCCTTAATCCGGCCCTGTGTAGACTGCTTCTATTTTGAATTATGAGCTACTTTAGCCTCATTTTCAAGGACTTAATCTTTTGTAGATGTCCGACTTCATGCGTAAAGGTAAGTTTAACATAGAGGAAACTGTAGCACCCAATAACTTGTAAACTATTGATACGTGGCTCTATATGAACAACCAATGACTTCTTTCCAATCTAAATCCAAGGGGTTATGGACTTTTATTGAGCATAGAGAATTGTTCAGCCATGCATTCCAATTCGACAAGTATTTATTATGTGTATTGGTTGTAGAGACAGAGGGGGACATTAATCACAGGGGGTCTCAGGTTCGCCTGTTTTTGCGCCTGGGTTGCTATTCTTTTGGCTCCTGATCTATGATGGATCTAGTTTGCCTTAGTAAATGCACTTTGGAATTGTTGCATGTCCCATTCATTTGCGCTAGATTAGCGCCAAATTTGGCGCAAATTGTTAGATCTCATTTGTGAGCAATAATGAAAGGAGACTGAGAAAATGTGACAGAACGTTCAGGGCGTCATCTCTGCCACAAAAACTATTATTGTGATGCAAATGCAGGGACTAAAGTTACAGAGATGGAAAAAAAATTCTTGCATTGTCCAAACTGGTGGGGGCCCCTTAAAAGGGAAAGTGGTGGGGGCCCCGGGGCTCGAGCCCCATGAGCCCCTCCTTTAATCCGGCCCTGAGTCTACAGACCGTTTATTTCTGCAAGCTCTATCATCCATGTAAATCATGTAAAATCTTGATATGCATATACTGGAACATGATTGTAATTTGTGATATGTATTGTCCCATTTACGGCATTCGTTTCTGTATTGTATGTTTTTCTTTAATAAATAAAAATTATTTAAAAAAAAAACACCCGACTTACAGACGGGACTTTTCCCTGGAGGTGTGCACTATCTTTCCATTTGCTCCCTGGTATAGGATCTACAGTACCCCACGTTTACAGGGGTGATGCGAAGACTGGCTCTGTTCCATAGGAGGGAGCCGAAAGTAAAGCAGGTGTGAGACCACTCATTCTGTTTGAACTACTATTCCTTGATAAGAGTGGAGCACTGACACTGATTACCGAGTCAGTAGCTCCTCACATTTTATTCTTCAGCTTCAGAACAGTCCATTTTCTACATTTATAGCTCCTCTGACATGTAACCTGCTCTGCACAGGGAATCCAAATGGCTCCATATCTACTTTACACGGGATTCCCTGGAGCATAACATAGCAGTAGTACCATAACAATAGATCCTGCAACAATTCAATTTTTGGTCAGTAAATCTATATTATTCCTATTTTTTAATTCGGTATTGCTTATTAAGCATTTGTCTGCACTATTTGCTGTAGATGAATCTTATTATGTTTTCCCAGTTCTCCTCCATCCAGGTTTATAGCAAATTATAATTGTATTCATAATCTGGGACATAAAAAGGCTTCTGTGCGTGTGTCGTGTCTGATCTTGTTAATAAGTGTGTGCAGAAGCGAATATTATCATGCAGAGAGCTTGGAGATTGAATTAATTAGGTACATGGTGTACTGAACATATTCAGATAGATTTTGATCACCTCTATTCTGTTCCATAAAGTTTTAAAGGAAATAAAATCCATCATGATAACCCAGGGACCTTACTCATAGACCCAGGCACCGTCACTGTGGTAATCTTCTTATATGTGTTATACATGGCCTCCTTCTTACTAAAATCAGCTTTTGAAATTATGCTAATGATCCAGAAGGGCACGGATACAGTGTAATAGCTTTTGAAGCTACAGCATGAAGCGGCTTATGGATTTTCCTTATTAAAGACACTTATTTCACTATAGATAGAACATACAATGATCCTATAAACAGATGCATTGGGTGAGCACAAGAGAACCTAAATAAACGACAATTCAAGGAAAACATTTAAATGTCCGTCTAACGCAACACCATAAAATCAGGGAAAGTAGGGAGTTCCATAATGATTCCAATCTAACTAAACTTCACTGTCGGAAATATTCAATGGAAACAGTTGAGGGTCCAACACTCGGAACCGCCAGCTTTGTCCTCGTTCTCCGAAAGCCGTAGATGCTCTGAATGACCACAATCCAATGGGGCTAAATGGAATCGACAGGCAAAAAGTGTAGATCAAGTACGCCGGTAGGTTGACCCTGACCCTGGTCAATTTTCAAGTATTTTAAAGCCCTTTTATGAAGAGTGGGGGTGTTTTGAAATTGCAGAGCACAGCACTTCCTAACTCTGGAATGGGAGTGTCGTAGATAGTCGAGCTCTGTGCCAGCAACATATCCTACTACCATAGAGTTAGAAGCAGCAGGACACATGTCTACCTGCAGTTCCATCAATTGGTGATAACCGGACCCAATTGCTGGGGGTCCAGTTCTTGTGATCATGGGGGTCCCAGTAGTTTAGACCCTCTCGATCACTTGTTATCCCTGATCCTGTGGAAAGAAGATAGCACAACCCTTTTAAAGGAAATCTACCACCAGGATGAAGGATTATAAACCAAGCACACTGACATACTGGTGTGTGCCCCCTCTGACAGGATCCACTCTTCTTGTAGCTTCTTATGCCCTGATTTTTAAAAAAAAGGCTCATTTACATATTTTAAAACCTTCTTTTCATAAAAACAAGGTCCTTAGAAGCTAAAATAGAGGGGGGCACACCCTTAACAGAGGGGCACACACCAGTAGGTCAGTGTGCTTGGTTTACCATACTTCATCCTGGTGGTAGATGTAACTTACTGATCCTACTTATAGTAACCTCACATGGACGTTCTCTCATACAATAACATTTAAAATCCTATACTTAACTTTCCAGTTTTACAAATGGAAGGAATTGTTGTAACTTTACCAATTGTTAAGGGGAATCACCGTCACTTTTAATGACTTTTTTATTCTTGCTCAGCAAAAGGTCAACAAAGAAGCAGCACTAGGAGATTACATTCATGGGTAATTGTAAGAGCTGCAATGTATTCATTGTAGGACTTTTAGCCTAGCAGGCATTCTATATTCCGATGAATAATAGCGCAGTGACACAATCTTATAATTACCATCATGGGGAAAAAAAAGACAGCAAAGTCTATTAAATAGAAAACATTGCCTTAAAGGGACCATTGTGAAGTTAATCATATTTCCCTCATTTACTGAGAGGGGCTTGATGAACTCACTTAAAAATACATTTAGTTTGTGAGCCGTGAATGAAAACAAGGTAGGGAAATGGGCATGCAGCCACAATGACTCTGTTGTCTTCCATATGGCCAATGCCGGTGTAAAGGTAAGGGAAATACAACAAGAATCACTCAATTGCCCTCCGAGAGGAAAAAGTGAGAGCTCCCCTCACAAATACACCAACTCATAAGTGTTTGTCCAGTGTATTCACTGGGTGTTCCTAACACTTTATGACACATACAGTAATTTTCTGTGTTACTTTCGGTAATAGGAGAGCAGATCCTCTCTCCTATATGATTCCCCTACTTACTGCAACATAGTTTGATGACACATCCATCTAAAAAATTATACCATATAATGTGTTCATCATGTGCATCCTAATTAATTGACTGAGTAGAATTTAGATGTAAATTTCTTGTGTCCTGGGATAAAAACCATAGCAGCTGCAATAGGGCCCGCAGTGTCATGGCCCAAGCACTCAGGGTATTGGGTTGGTATATACTGTATGTCTGTATTTACTGTATGTTTGTATAAATGAGGATAGAGGGGCTGCTGTGCTCTAACACTTCTTGAGCTTTGAGGTGCCATTACATCTTACGCAGCTCCATATACTAAAGTTTGAAAAGGTTGCAGTTGTCAGAATATGGCAAACATATATCATTTGAAAGACTAACATTTGATACAAACGTATCAAAAACCATATAAATTTGGTATCTCCGTGGTCATATGACCCAAAAAATAAGGGGATGTGTTATTTCAACCCAACAGTGAAAGGCTTAAAAAAAGGGCATAAGGTTGCTTCTCGATTTTTTCTTTTGTCAATCCACTCCATTTGGAATTTTATTGCATGAATATAGTAGTAAGTATATAGGAGTCTAATTTGTGGTGCACAAAATAACTCTAATATGACTCTATTATGGAAAATAAAAATTTTATAGCACCAAGTAAAAAATGGAATAGGCTTCATAAAGGGATTGTCCCAATGTTCGCTATCCCCTAACTCAGATTAGGGAATAACAAGCTGATCAGTGAGGGTCAGACTGCTGGAATCCCCACCAATCATGAGAATCCTGGAATCCTCACCCAATCTCGGGTTTCCCCAAATCTTTCCGTTTTGTGCCGAATTGTCCCAGGATTTTGCGCGCACGCGATCGGATTATGGCGCACTGGCGCCGGCTTGCCACACAAGAAATCGGATTCGGACAAACCGCGGAGTTTAAAACGGATTTGGTGTCAGCAAGATCAAGCACCACATGCACCGGGAGAAGCAGTGAACTCCGGGGACCTCGGCACAGCAGCGACACAGGAAGGAACTTGGACGCACAAGGTTAGTGAATCGCGTCGGACCCGAATCCTCGTCAGACAACGCACTGCGGAATCGCGACCGGGTAAGTAAATCTGCCCCATTGATGGTAAATCCATTTTATTCTATCAGTCCGTAAACCCTTTTAAAACTCCATTGAGTTCACACGTTTTTCTCCACATTTATGTTACTGTTTACAGAATAAATAGGAAAAAGAGAATAATAAATTAGATGACTAAAGCTCTCATATACTTTATAAAATATACAGATGTACATGATACTGTACATAATTAACTGTATCCACAGTTCTCGAAAACATAAGTGGCTGACTAAAATATAACTTAGTTTGATTTGATTATTATTTCAAGTCATTGGACTGGACATAAATGGGTAAAATGTGTGCTTCATCTACACTTTTTGTTTCTTTTGGGCGCAATTTGCATAATGAGAAAGCATTACCAGAGCCCCTCCGTTGATGTAGCTTCCATGGCTGTACACTGTGTAGGAGCACTTTCCCCTATCCTTTGGCTAAAACTCCCCTCTGCTGGGAGAATTACAGCAGAAAACAAAGTGGGATGTGCAGAGTGAGCAGGTCACCCCCTGCTCTCCTGCACTTCCCCCTCCCTTTTCTTGCTGTAAAGTAACAGGTGTTGTTTTAATTGTCCTGGAAATTAGTATACATCTACTGTAAAACAGTTTTTTTATTTAAAAATGGCCTCTCTTGTTTTGTTTCCTTTTTATCCAAATTTCAATTTTAGTCTTCACTAAACGATAACAATAGAATGGACATTGTGTGAACGGACAATAACGGAAACCATGAAAGCTCAATGACTCCTATTATTATCATATATACAAGATTTGTTTAAAATGAATATGAAAATACCGTATATACTCGAGTATAAGCCGACCCAAGTATAAGCCGAGGCCCCTAATTTTACCACAAAAACCTGGTAAAACCTATATATTTTTTACTCGAGTATAAGCCGAGTTTGGGTTTTCAGCACATTTTTTTGTGCTGAAAAACTAGATTATACTCGAGTATATAAGGTAATCAGGTACCATTTGTTGCCTAAAAATCACCATGTTAGTACCCGAATCTATTAATCGATGGATAGATTTTATAATTTCTAGTCGATTTTATAAACCTAAGAGGCCGTAAGATTTGTCTTTATTGACACACATTTTGTTAGGACTGTGATCCGATGACTTATTTAAATTGATATTCAACCACTGTTGGGGACGTGAAGGGGAGGGGGTGCGGTCGGGTGGGCAGGGGGTGGGTGCAGCCAGTGGGGAGTGGGTCCGAATGAGGCGTTGCTGACGGGGGCTATAGATTTATTGGTTGGACATAAACGCTGCATTTATCAAAAATAAATAAATTCAATTGTTTATGTTCTATAGATCTAAAGGGTTGATTTGACTATGCAAATTTTTTGGGCCCTGAAATACCATACAATACTATACAATATGTATAGTGTCACCCCACTTCACAAAGTTCCACCGTATTTTTGGACTGTAAGGCGCACCGGATTATAAGTGCACCATCAATAAATGCCTGCTAAAACGTCTAGTTTTATATAAGGGCGCACCAGATGCACGTTAAAAGGCAGCTGTTGTCTGTAAATACGGTTCTATATAAGGTGCCTGGACTATAATCCATATTACTATTATAATCCATACAGTATGTGACACTCCCTCTGCTACATGGTTAATTTAGTGGATTAACAATGAAAGGTTCATATTTTATCTGTGCGACTAGTCAAGGATTCAGTGCTTTTATCTTGTGCCAACTCCGTCAGCGATTTAGCTCAGCTCTGTGTCTCTGTGCACAATGCACAGCGTCCGGTGGCCGCTCGCAATGCACATAGGGGTCTAGGATGACAGCTGTGTCAGTGAGACACAGCTGCCTTCGCTGGGGGAGATTGCCAAGATCGCCATTTTCTATAGGGGACTGGCGGCTATAGTCTACAGGGGGCTGGTGGCTTTATACTACAGGGGGGCTGGCAGGCTATACACTACATGGGGGCTGGCAGGCTACTAACCTCCAAAATCATTGTTGGAAGGGCCCCCACCAGTTTGCGCCCAGGGGCCCCCACCATCCTTAATCCGGCCCTGTGTAGACTGCTTCTATTTTGAAATTATGAGCTACCTTTAGCCTCATTTTCAAGGACCTTAATCTTTTGTAGATGTCCGACTTCACTGCGTAACAGGTAAGTTTAACTAGAGTGAAACTGTAGCACCCAATAACTTGTAAACTATTGATACGTGGCTCTATATGAACAACCAATGACTTCTTTCCAATCTAAATCGGAAGGGGTTATGGACCTTTTATTGAGCATAGAGAATTGTTCAGCCATGCATTCCAATTCGACAAGTATTTATTATGTGTATTGGTTTGTAGAGACAGAGGGGGACATTAATCACAGGGGGTCTCAGGTTCGCCTGTTTTTGCGCCTGGTTTGCTATTCTTTTTGGCTCCTGATCTATGATGGATCTAGTTCTGCCTTAGTAAATGCACTTTGGAATTGTTGCATGTCCCATTCATTTGCGCCTAGATTAGCGCCAAATTTGGCGCAAATTGTTAGATCTCATTTGTGAGCAATAATGAAAGGAGACTGAGAAAATGTGACAGAACGTTCAGGGCGTCATCTCTGCACAAAAAAACTATTATTGTGATGCAAATGCAGGGACTAAAAGTTACAGAGATGGAAAAAAAAAATTCTTGCTGAAATGAGTCTTTGCCTTTTTTATAATAATTTACATGAAGTGGAGACTGATAATATTCTCAGATCTGTACAATAAGACAATAATCACTCACAGAGATGATCCCATAGACATGATGAAGTCGTTACTGGAGAAATTTTACATTTTAAAACAGCTCCGAAGTTTTTCCATGTTGCATAGAGGTTATTTCTTCATTTGGGAACCTAAAATGTATGTTTTAGTATGAAAAGGGAAGTTTTTTGGAAGTGCACCGCTCAGAGGCGCAAATTTGTGATAGATCCCGTCAAACATCTGTTTAGGACGCACTCATGGGGGCAGATTTACTTACCCGGTCCGTTCGCAATCCAGCAGCGCGTTCTCTGCGCTGGATTCGGGTCCGGCGGGTCATCAAGGTAGTTCCTCCGCCGTCCACCAGGTGGCGCTGCTGCGCTGAAAAGAATCTGAGCGCACTGGAGTTCACCGGGCCAGACCAAGTGAAGGTAAGCGCGTCCCAACGCCATTTCTTTTTTTAAATGAGGCGGTTTTTCCGAATCCGTCGGGTGTTCACTCGGCCACACCCCCGATTTCCGTTCGTGCATGCCGGCGCCGATGCGCACAATCCAATCGCGTGCGCCAAAATCCCGGGGAAGTACAGGGGAAATCGGCGCAAATCGGAAATATTCGGGTAACACGTCGGGAAAACGCGAATCGGGCCCTTAGTAAATGACCCCCCATATGTCAGATAAGGCGCAGGGACTCAAAACCACTAAGTGCCGAACTTTGCCGTGCAACAGAAAATGGCGCATAAATGCGCCTAATTAACGAGATGCGCAGATTTTGCGCTAAAAGACGCTCAAAACAGTATAACAGACTATGATTAATGTCCCCCAGAATTTTTTCATGAGTACATGTGGAGTTCATGATGTTTATGATCGTTAAATTTGTGTTGTGGTCTTTCCAGTGCCTGGTTATCACTATTTCGTGGCCATTAACAGTGGGCTATACCGCGGTGGAAGGCTTGATCTTAGCGTAATCTAAAAAGCGTGCTAGTTGTGGGGTGCTGCACATAGTTGTGTGTGTCTTTAAACCAGGGTGTGATGGATTGCAGTTCCAGAGTATGTGTAGTGTGGATTCTTGTTCGCAGCCTCTCCAGCATAAGGGGGAGGCATTAGGAATATATTATCCGACAGGAGAAAAATACCACCTAAAGATCGTCTTGATTATTGCTTCTTGTAGCTGGTACATCTAAAAGTGGAATGGATGAAGGTAAAAGTTTTTACCATTGTGAAATATCATAGCATTTCCCCAGTTCTCCTTCCCATTTACTAATGTGTGTGGCTTTAGATTGCATTTTATCTGAGTTTAACAGATTATAGATGCATGTAACCTTTTTGGTCTTGGTATGGTCTTCCCATAGTTTTAATAAGGGTTGGGCTACTCGGGGTTGTCTGCCAGCTATGTGGGAGAAGAAGCTCCTAATTTTCAAATATGAGAAGATTTCTTTAGTTGGTAGTACTATTTTTTTTTTAATGTTGAGAAGGGCAACGTTGATATCGCTAGCAGTCTTGTATGTGTTTCTCCCCGATTCACCTTTCCATGTTGTAAGGTTAGTTTTCTGGGATTTGGTATTCTAGAATGATATTGGTATCTGTGAATATGGTGCCCAGTCTGAAATGTTAATTGTTGAGTATAATGTTTGAATGGGAAAGTTCCCACATTGTTGCTATTATTCTGTACCTTTCCTACATTCTTATTTAGGACAGCCTCTAAGCCCACCCAGCCTTGTCAGTGGAATTTCGCCACCAATACATCAGTTGGTCAGCCACTGCTGATAATTGGTAGCTGTAAGTTGGGGATGCCTAAACCTCCGTTGTCTGGTTCTAGTGAGCGTGTGCAATGCCACTCTGGGTGTTTATTTCGCCATATAATTTCCTAAGTTGGGCATTGGCAGCAGAGAAGAAGGTTTTGGGGATATGAATTGGTATTGTTCTGAAAGATATACCGTATATACTCGAGTATAAGCCGACCCGAGTATAAGCCGAAACCCCTAATTTCACAACACAAAAAACTGGGAAAACCTATTGACTCGAGTATAAGCCGAGGGTGGGAAAGCATTGGTTACAGCCTCCCAGTATATAGTCTGCCAGCCCCTGTAGCATACAGCCTGCCCAACCCCTGTAGCATACAGCCTGCCCAGCCCCTGTAGTAGGAAAAAAAATAACACTACTCATCTTTCCTACGTCCCCCATAGGTCCTCTCTGTCTCAACTGTCCCAGACAGAAGAGGACCTACAGGTTGTCAAAAGGTGAGCTTTGACTTATTTTTTAGTTGACTCGAGTAGAGCGAGTTAGGGTTTTTGAGCACAAATTTTGTGTTGAAAAACTAGGCTTATACACATTTTGTAAGCGACAATTCGGCCGAACCAGGATAAAATATTTTTAGAAAAATTTGAAAGTTCCTTGTCAATACTCGTCAATAAAGGAATGAAGTTAGATTTATATATTCTATGTGTAGGTGATCACCTACACATAGAATATATGAAGCTAACTTCATTCCTTTATTGACGGTATTGATAAGTCGGTGTTCTTAATAGGGGACCCCTGTATTCTAACCAGTGTTGGACTGGCCCACCAGAGTACCAGAGGGCCCAGGCTCTAACCCAGTACTGACCCCAGAGATACAGCAGAAACGACCCATTGTGGAGATTCTAGAGTCTGTTTTCTAGAAGTTTGATGGAGGGTGGGCACCCAGCATAATTTATCTGGTGGGCCCAAGGAACCCCAGTCTGACACTGATTCTAACAATGAGCCGTGCATTTATATTCGCTGTTATCAAATGGATTGCATGAAAATCACACTGTGTCTTGCGGTCTTTTTTTGTGCCTTTAAGGAAAGGTGAACAATCTTGGATTCATTTTTGCACAAAAAGTCAATGCATGTACAAAATAACACACTTCTCTAATTCACTGTTATTAACAAAATACAGCATTTCACAGATAGTCCAACCTGTCTCTATCAGTCCTGCTGTACACAATTTCAGTTACCCTAGATACAACCTGTAACTTCTGACCTAGGGCGTCGCGTGGCCCTATCTTGGATTTGTGTGTGACAGCCATGCTGCTGAGTTTCTGTGTCTTTCTGCGCTGAGCCTGTAGCCACTCCTCCTGCACGGAGCTCACACTGATACACGGAGCTCACCGGATACAAATACACTCCCTCACTTCCTGCCCAAACACATCATGAGGAGAGAGAAGCTACAAACTACCAGGAGATAAGTGATTGCGGGGAAGGGGGAGGCAAACACATAGCGGTGAGATGTAGCAGAGCTGACAGTGTAACCAGTGACGTAACTAGGAGAGACAGGGCCCCTAACAGGCTACTGCATGGGGCCCCCCCCCCTTAAAAAATCAATATTAGTAACTCACACATGCGAGTTACAATCACATATAAATACACTCAGTGGCACACACATCATATACACACACTACAGTCCATATGCAACATACTCACAACAGTGTATACAGACACCTATACACATCACAGCTACTTCATATATATATCACAGTATATGTTAATACATATTATGCTGGACAATGTGCAGTACAATATAGATATAATGATGCACATCCTCCATTCTTTATGTGTCAGGTCGGATGATGGGGGCCCCCTGACAATGTGGCTCCCATAGCGGCTGCTATGGCTGCTACCGCTGTAGTTACGCCCTTGAGTGTAACAGTGTAATAGTCTGTCAACCTCTCAGTCAACCTCTGTGTAAAGGCATCTCAGACATCTCATCTTCCCTCATCTGTCTCTCCTATTTGTTGATACAATGTCAGTAGCTAATGAAAGTGTATATACACCTTGTACCCTGATAACGTTACCACACTGCCACCCCACAGAACTAAAGGGATTCATATGAGTTCATTTACTAAGGGTCACAGATCACACTTTCCTCGGACTTTGCACCTTTGTTGGGATTGCACGGCTTGGACTGGTATTTAACAGGAGTCCATGCTGGGATTTTGTCGCACACGACTGTTTCTTTTGCGCAGCTGCGCCGGCTTCCATGCAACACAAATTTGGGGGCGTTCTGTCAGACGATCCACTGATTCACTGAACGTGGATTTAACTTTCATATTTTTTCACAAGACAATGCACTTACATGCACCACTAAAAAGATGGTGAACTCTGTCGCCTGAACAGGGAAGTGACATATGCAGGATATCGGGCGCACAATCTTAGTGAATCGTGCATCCGACAATGCACTTGGTGAACTTGATCAAATGGGTAAGTAAATGTGCCCCACTGTGTCTGCTTAGAGATGCCCTGCCCACACCCTGGAATCTTACACTGAGCAGCCTAGGGAGTGATAGGAGCTAAAACAGCAATAACCAGTAACATTGTAAGTAAGGGGTTAAAATGATCTTTATAGTGTTAACATCACTTGGAATTGAAATGTGAGAATGTTCTTTCGTGGGGAAAACCCCTTTAAGACTGACAATAATCCCACTCAAATACGTTATATGATTCTATAGAAAATGATGAAGTCGTTACTTGAGGTTATTTTAATGGTGATATTTAACATTTTTTTTATGTTGCACACAGTTATTTTCATTGGGAAGCGGAGACCTTTATTTCCAGGAATGAAAAGGGATGTTTTTTTTCAAGTGCTGCTCAGAGCAGGTGAGTTTTTGCATTTTTTTTTACGTATTTTTAGGCACAAAATAAAGATAGATGCCATGCAAACATCGCAGAACAGCCATTAACTACGTCAGGTAAGGCAAAGGCATTCAGAAGCACCAAGTTGCCAGAGTTTAGGCTACACCCAAAAAAGTACAAATAGAGACAAATCTACTGACTGGTAACAATGAAAAAGATAGGCGACAAGGGTTACGCGTTTCACGCCTACGTCTTACTCATGTTAGGAGTTGAAATGCGTTAACCTTTGTATCCTCGTGTTGGATAAATGCATTTTATTGAATAAAGAACATACATCTTAGCACAAGTCTCTTCGTTGGACTCTTCCATAAGTGCCGGTCCGTTCTATCTTTCTTCATTGTACCTGACGGCTATGGTTGGACCTTGCTCCGTGCCCCTGTGTTTGAGCTACACACCTGGTGGGTTGGGTGAGCTGGCGCTTTTTTCTACCTTTGTGTAGTAATCTTTTTATAGAACATCAACATCCAAAAAATTCCACAAAAAAACTACAAAAACAAGCAGGTTTTACGGTAGTGGATCATAATATAAGCAGGGTGGACCCATGGCCACCCAGACCACCCACCAAATTTGATAGTGAGAATAACCTTCATCCATAAAATGCACATGTACACAAGCCCTTTCAGACCTTGAAGTCCTCCAGTCCAGAAACTGCAGACTGAAAGCAGCCGAAGGACACATCCACCATTCCCGAAGAAGCTGATTCTAGTACTAGTTGTAGGAAGTGATTCCAGATTTCTAGGGGCAATAATATTCATACAGTCCAGTGGTTATGGCAGATTTCATCCTGTCCTTATAAATAGATGGATGATAACACAGATACAATAGATAGATAGATGGACTAGAGATACAATGATAATAGATATATAGATAGATGTGAGATAGATAGATGATACTTCGCTAATCTATTTATTTCTGTATTATATCAATCATCTATAATCAACCCAAGTGGTCACCATACGTTTAAGTCAATGTCAGTGAGCAAGTATTTTATCACCAGACTGCACAGAATTTTTTTTGTGAAAAAAGGAAGTTTTTTGGAAGTGCACCTGCTCAGAGGCGCAAATTTGTGATAGATCCGTGCAAACATCTGTTAGGACGCACTCATGGGGCAGATTTACTTACCCGGTCCGTTCGCAATCCAGCAGCGCGTTTTCTGCGCTGGATTGGGTCCGGCCGGGAGTCATCAAGGTAGTTCCTCCGCCGTCCTCCACCAGGTGGCGCTGCTGCTGCGTGAAAAGAATCTGAGCGCACTGGAGTTCACCGGGCCAGACCAAGTGAAGGTAAGCGCGTCCCAAGCGAACATTTCTTTTTAAATGGGCGTTTTTCCGAATCCGTCGGGTGTTCACTCGGCCCACACCCCCGATTTCCGTTGCGTGCATGCCGGCGCGATGCGCCACAATCCAATCGCGTGCGCCAAAATCCCGGGGAGGGAGTACAGGGGAAATCGGCGCAAATCGGAATATTCGGGTAACCCGTCGGGAAACGCGAATCGGGCCCTTAGTAGACCCCCACTGTCAGATAAGGCGAGGGACTCAAAACCACTAAGTGCCGAACTTTGCCGTGCAACAGAAAATGGCGCTAAATGAGCTACGAATGGATCAAGAGCCCTTCCTTTGTTCTTGCTGAAATGAGTCTTTGCCTTTTTTATAATAATTTACATGAAGTGGAGACTGATAATATTCTCAGATCTGTACAATAAGACAATAATCACTCACAGAGATGATCCCATAGACAATGATGAAGTCGTTACTGGAGAAATTTTACATTTTAAAACAGCTCCGAAGTATTTTCCATGTTGCATAGAGGTTATTCTTCATTTGGGAACCTAAAATGTATGTTTTTAGTAATGAAAAGGGAAGTTTTTTGGAAGTGCACCTGCTCAGAGGCGCAAATTTGTGATAGATCCCGTGCAAACATCTGTTTAGGACGCACTCATGGGGCAGATTTACTTACCCGGTCCGTTCGCAATCCAGCAGCGCGTTCTCTGCGCTGGATTCGGGTCCGGCCGGGAGTCATCAAGGTAGTTCCTCCGCCGTCCACCAGGTGGCGCTGCTGCGCTGAAAAGAATCTGAGCGCACTGGAGTTCACCGGGCCAGACCAAGTGAAGGTAAGCGCGTCCCAAGCGACACATTTCTTTTTTTAAATGAGGCGGTTTTTCCGAATCCGTCGGGTGTTCACTCGGCCACACCCCCCGATTTCCGTTGCGTGCATGCCGGCGCCGATGCGCCACAATCCAATCGCGTGCGCCAAAATCCCGGGGAAGTACAGGGGAAATCGGCGCAAATCGGAAATATTCGGGTAACACGTCGGGAAAACGCGAATCGGGCCCTTAGTAAATGACCCCCACTATGTCAGATAAGGCGCAGGGACTCAAAACCACTAAGTGCCGAACTTTGCCGTGCAACAGAAAATGGCGCATAAATGCGCCTAATTAACGAGATGCGCAGATTTTTGCGCTAAAAGACGCTCAAAACAGTATAACAGACTATGATTAATGTCCCCCAGAATTTTTTCATGAGTACATGTGGAGTTCATGATGTTTATGATTTCGTTAAAATTTGGTGTTGTGGTCTCTTTCCAGTGCCTGGTTATCACTAATTTCGTGGCCATTAACAGGTGGGCTATAACCGTGCGGTGGGAAGGCTTGATCTTAGCGTAATCTAATAGAAGCAGTGCTAGTTGTGGGGTGTTCCCAGAGTGGTGTAATGATTGGGCAGTTCCAGAGTATGTGTAGTGTGGTATTCTTGTTCCTGCAGCCTCTCCAGCATAAGGGGGAGGCATTAGGATATATAGTTATCCGAGCAGGAGAAAAATACCACCTAAAGATCGTCTTGATTATTGCTTCTTGGTAGCTGGTACATCTAAAAGTGGAATGGATGAAGGTAAAAGTTTTATACCATTGTGAAATATCATAGCATTTCCCCAGTTCTCCTTCCCATTTACTAATGTGTGTGGCTTTAGATTGCATTTTATCTGAGTTTAACAGATTATAGATGCATGTAATACCTTTTTTGGTCTTGGTATGGTCTTCCCATAGTTTTAATAAGGGTTGGGCTACTCTGGGTTGTCTGCCAGCTATGTGGGAGAAGAAGCTCCTAATTTTCAAATATGAGAAGATTTCTTTAGTTGGTAGTACTAATTTTTTTTTTAATGTTGAGAAGGGCTGCAACGTTGATATCGCTAGCAGGTCTTGTATAGTGTTTCTCCCCGATTCACCTTTCCATGTTGTAAGGTTAGTTTCTGGGATTTGGTATTCTAAGAATGATATTGGTATCTGTGAATATGGTGCCCAGTCTGAAATGTTAATTGTTGAGTATAATGTTGGTGAATGGGAAAGTTCCCACATTGTTGCTATTATTCTGTACCTTAGTCCTACATTCTTATTTAGGACAGCCTCTAAGCCCACCCAGGCCTTGTCAGTGGAATTTCGCCACCAATACATCAGTTGGTCAGCCACTGCTGATAATTGGTAGTCTTGTAAGTTGGGGATGCCTAAACCTCCGTTTTGTCTGGTTCTAGTGAGCGTGTGCAATGCCACTCTAGGGTGTTTATTCTGCCATATAAATTTCCTAAGTTGGGCATTGGCAGCAGAGAAGAAGGTTTTGGGGATATGAATTGGTATTGTTCTGAAAAGATATACCGTATATACTCGAGTATAAGCCGACCCGAGTATAAGCCGAAACCCCTAATTTCAACACAAAAAACTGGGAAAACCTATTGACTCGAGTATAAGCCGAGGGTGGGAAATGCATTGGTTACAGCCTCCCAGTATATAGTCTGCCAGCCCCTGTAGCATACAGCCTGCCCAACCCCTGTAGCATACAGCCTGCCCAGCCCCTGTAGTAGGAAAAAAAATAACACTACTCATCTTTCCTACGTCCCCCATAGGTCCTCTTCTGTCTCAGACTGTCCCAGACAGAAGAGGACCTACAGGCAGCTGTAAGGTGTCTGTAATGAAGCTTTATTGATGATCCTTGTTCCAATTACAGCAAAAAATTTTGAAACTCCAATTGTCACTGAGGCAAAAAAATTTTTGTCTGGATCTACAATGATAAAATATACAGTTTTGACTTACATACAAATTCAAACTTAAGAACAAACCTATGGAACCTAACTTGTACGTAACCCGGGGACTGGCTGTATACTCACAGGCCGGAGCTTCTTAGTATATCCACTTTGCATTGTACTGGTGAGGGATGCTGCTCACAATTAAGCTTACAATGCACCAGTCCTAATTAATATCCCCTAGCACCTTCTATAAAACCAACGTAAAAGGTTCTGCATGGTGAGGAGAATCGGAAACATTCTGATCTCTACTTAAAATGTAGATGGCGCCTAAATTATAAACCAATTTATATTCCATCAGAAGAGATAAGGAAGTAAAGTGAGATAATCTCAGGAAAGCGTGAGGACAGTCTTGGAGGCAAATAAATAAGTGTATTTAAAAGAGCAGTGACCATGGCAATCGCTTAACAAGACCGTTACTTATGTCAAGGTCTTGACGCAAATTTCAAAGACAGTGGGGGTCATTTACTAAGGGCCAGAATCGCGTTTTTCCGACGGGTTATCCGAAAATGTACGATTTGCGGCGATTTTCCCTGAATTGCCCCGGCATTTTGGCGCACGCGATCGGATTGTGGAGCATCGGCGCCGGCATGCACGCGACGGAAATTGGGGGGCGTGGCCGTAAGAATCCCGATGGATTCGGAAAAACCACTGCATTTAAAAAAAAAAAAAAAGTGTCGCTTGACACGCGCTTACCTGCACCCAGCGTAGGACGGTGAACGTCAGTGTACTCCGACGGACTTCAGCGCAGCAGCGACACCTGGTGGACATGGGGGGAACTACCTTAGGGAATCGCCGTAAGACCCGAATCCTTCGCAGAGAACGTGCCGCTGGATCGCGAATGGACCGAGTAAGTAAATGTGCCCCAATATGTAAGTGGACTTGAAAACTGCAATCTATGAACAATTGATAAGAAGGAAAACTGCCAAGTAAATATAAATACAATTTTCAGCACCTCGAATGCTTGTATCAGTAGAGAGTGAAAACAAGTGGCACTACTGGATGTACAACACGTGTTGCTGAAATGTCCGTCAGAGGTTAGATATAGAGACAATATAAACCATGGCACACGGAATGTTGATAGGAGCGTTGTGGTGCTCTAGATTCCTAGCGTAAGCACATCAAAACGTGGAAAAAGAGAAATGGAATGGCACTCACCGCATCAGCTCCTTTGAATGACGTTTTATTTATGCATACTCACAACAAGACAAGAGTGTAGTTACACATGGAGGGAGGGGAGGACGCAGGGACTCAACACATGGCAGAAAGGACAGCTGTTTCGCGCTCTCGGCGCTTCGTCTGGCTTGTCTGCTAACACACATGTAAAAACAAGGCAGGCCTTTTAAACCCGTTTGGCCACGCCCCCTAAATTGGAAATGGATTCCATTGGTGATTGACCTGGGTCAGGAACTCCCAACTAGTGTCAAATGCCTTACAATAAGTACATGAGTTAAATAACAAACCCACAAGTCAAATGCACTGACCGGTCGCTGGAATGTGCCGTGGTCCGCTTTCACCCCGCTGGCATCGGTACGGACGGGGCGTGCTGCGCGCAGCCCGCCCGAGTGGGTGCCGGCACGGGTGCTAAGCAACCGCGTCGTACACGTCACGGGCCAGCTGTCACATGACCCGCCCCTCCTTCGGACGTCAGCCGGGGAGGCGGGGCCAAGCGACAAACCGCGCCGGATTAGGCGCACGACTAGAAAGGGTGGGTTGTGTCGCTGTGATTACAGCTAGTATTACGGCGGCACTAGTAAACCAAGGGAGTGTAGTACAGAATACGTTTGTAATATATATAGGAGGCGGGCGCACAAGAGAAGACACATGAGGAAGGGGGTGGGTCGGGTGGGCGATACCTTCACCCGCTTGCAGAAGACGGGACCAATAGGTTCATCCACTCAGCACGCATTCTTCCCGTCAATAAGTCATCCCAGTGGGCACATGTAAGATGAAATCTATCTACAGTTATTTTGGAGGAGGGCGTGAGATGTTTTTGACCAACAGTTTTGGTTTTTGTTTGGTAAGACTATCTGTATCCTAGTACAAAGCTCAACCGGGGAAGGAGATGGGAGGTTGTTTCCTTGGCCGAGATCAGGGCCATGCTAGACTGCCGTGAGCAAATGTAGAAGAGCTGGCAGCGTTCCACCTGCTTGGGAAAGGTTCAAACAGGACCATTGTTAGGATCCAGCAGCTATGGTGATTTAGACCGAGGAGAGTGTCTACCACCATATCCAGGAGGGCGAATAGTAGGGCCGTCCCAGCACATATGCAGACATCATTTATTAAAGTAGATTCTGGGGCCCTACAGGTAACAACCCCAAAGGGCCCCTGTCCCTATTATGCGTGTGTGTATGTGCTAATGTCGTAGTCCAACCAATTGTCATTTAGATAACAAATTTTAGGTAATTTTTCCTTTAGAGTGAACTTTTAAGTGCGCCCTTGTGTTTTGCAGCTTGAGACGCAGGACGTCAAAAGACATGTATCAATTTCAGGCCCTAAGTATAGGCTCAAACAGTTTGCGAAAGTTTAGTTAAAGATAAACGTTTACCAAAGTGCTTTCCTCTCCACTCATGTTGGCTCTTATCACCTCCTCTTTTAATCTACATTTTTTGTGAATTCATCTTTTTAGCAAGAGGGACAGAGGTTACGTAGTTTCAGATAACACAAACCTCATCAGAACGCTCAGACTAGATTTTTTCTTCCTTTGCATTTCTTCTGATTGCAACCTTGCATCAGAGAAACTGTCTAGAATGTCTTGAATGCGATAATTGTGTATACGTAACCCCACCTTCGCGTTTGTATTTGGATGCCAGTGTTCTCGCACATTCAATATTATGTAAAAGGGGGTAAGTGAGCGGATATACAGGTTTACCCCATTATGCCTTATTCACCTATAATAAGAATTTACACCGTATCTCAGTTGCACTGTAATACCGATATCACTATTGATGTTCTCTCCTGACATTATTCTGTCTTTTATAGTCTAAGTTAAAGAACATGGATTCATAAAAGTATTCTTAACACGCCGTTTTCTACTTTGGACTCTTTCTTGTTGAATTGTATTATGATGTGTTAGTCGGGGGGGGGGGGGGGGGGGGGGGGGGGGGGGTGGGGGGGGGGTTGGGGGTGCGGGGGGGGGGGGGGGGGGGGGGGGGGGGGGGGGGGGGGGGGGGGGGTGTGGGGGGGGGGCGGTGGGGGTTGGGGAGGGGGGGGGGGGGAGGGTGGTGGGGGGGGGTGGGGGGGGGTGGGGGGGGGGGGGTGGGGGGGGGTGGGGGGGGGTGGGGGGGGGGGGGGGGGGGGGGGGGTGTTGTGTGTGGGGGGGGGGGGGGGGGGGGGGGGGGGGAAAAAAAAAAATAAAAAAAACAAACAACAACCAAAAAAAAACCAAAAAAAACAAAAGTGAGGTAGTTCATCATTAGATAAGACAGGCGGCCCCTACTTAAGAAACCTCGACTTACATACACCCCTAGTTTACAAAAGGACCACTGGATATTTGTAATTATCGTTGTACTTAGTCCTAGGTACAATGATCAGCATGTTAACGTACAGTTATCACAGGTGTCTGTAATGTAAGCTTTAGTGTTAATATTGATTCTTATGACAACCCAACCTTTTAAACTCCAATTGTCATAAGGAGACCAAAACAAGTTCGGCTGGGATTACAATGATAAAATATTACCGTTTCCGATACATACAACTCAATTAAGAAACAAAACTAAGACCCTCTTGATGGTAACCGGGGGGACTTGCCTGTACATGGATACATCATACAAATTAATAGCGAGTCCCTGTAATACCAATTGATGTTTCCACTATCTTAAAGAAACAGGAATAATGCTGTAAATTCGCCACCAAAAAAGTAAACAAAAATATATTAAAAAAGCCCCTTTTTTGGTTTCTCTGCTGTCTCAAATTATACAAGATACAATAGCTTTTATTTTCCTCGGTAGTAATATACTGTTTTAGTTTCGTGGTATTTTAATTGTTTTAGTGAAAAAAATAAGAACAAAGATAATATGGAAATGTAGCCTGGGATACTACATATCGAGCTGTGACTGAGCTGCAATAATGTAACAAAATTGTATCATGAAAGATATAAAACTATTATTTAACTGAAATGGAAAAATAATCTCTTGTTACATGCTAACACCCTCCTGATATCACACGAGGACTATAGAAATGGTTAAAGGGGTTGTCACATTTCAGCAGAATAATTGATATCATGGTGTGAGGAAAATGTTTACTACCATTTTCAATACACTTCTCTATCAATTCCTCTCAGTTTCTAGATCTCTGCTTGGCGCCTGTCCTGTAGGCTAGAAAGTTCTAAGTTACTTCCAGTGATAGAAATCGTCCATGGGTATATGATGCGTGCGCGTGCCGTGATATCACGCGGCTCTAATTACTATATGTGAAATCAACCGAATCATTGTACATACATGACAGGCAGATTTCTGCTGAACTGAAGTAAGCATAGAAGGTTTTATAGAATGACAGACAGCAGAAGAGACAAGAAACTGTGATGAATTGATTCAGAAAGTATATTGGAAAATGTATAACTGTTGTCTTACACAAACCAATATTGCGATCTTGTATTAAAGGGGTTGTCCTCTTCAGCAAATCTGTTGTAGTAACACAGGATTTCCAGATCAGTCCCCATTGGTGTGAAAACCCTCAGTAGATCCAAGGTTGTCACGCACCAGCTTCCCGGGGGCCAGCCCCTCTGTTATACAGTGAGGACTTCGGATTCTTGCCATCTTGTTGCAGGATTTGGAGTGCTTCCTCCACTCCATTGGTTCTATATTACTTCCAAAAACCTTCAAAAGTCCTGCGTAACTTGGAGCGGTGTGGAGACTTACAGTTCACCATTCTGCGATTGTTTGGGTGGGGGGGGGGGCAGAGGTCAGGACCGGCCCACCAGAAGTGGACATACTCGGGCCAAGTTTTCGGGCCAGGAACTGGCGGGGGGCCCACCATAGGATCGTAACATAAGAGAACCCATGGGGGTGGGGCGGCTGAAGCTGATCAAAAAAACCATGAGGGGGCTATGGGATGTAAATTAGGTTATAATTTTTTTGTTCAGGGAAAAAGAGAACTGAATTTTTAATGCCGCACAGAAGTAGGCAAAGGGGACTGTCGCCCGGGGCCTATGAGTACACTGAAGCACGACCTGCACAGATTGTACACCACCCTCATTATACTTATTATCCATTGATAGCTATAACTGGGAAGCAGTTTAAACTTCTTTCTAACAAAAGCCTCTATCTTTAATATGTTCACAAGACTGGCAAAAGTACCTAGGTAGCGATAGAGCCCCCTCCACTCTGCCAGCCACAATACCCATGGAAGCTATCATTATCCTCACATCAACCAGCTTGTACGTTAAAAGATACACACAGAAAATGCTCACAAAACTTATTTGTAACAATATGAATTCACATGCGAGTCTCAGTTCCAGAACTAGCAATTCCCTAAAGGTCAAACGGTGGTTAGTAACAGAGATACCACCACCCCTTTGTCCCTGCTTGTTCACTTCAAGCCTTCACACTAAGAGACCCTTCTAGCCCCCGTATGCTTGTACTTAACAATTGTATTAGGCTGTGACGGATTGATTTATAGAATGCGGTCTATATTTATAGGAATCGTTGGCGTAGGAAAAATGTATCGGAGCTCAGAACAGTGGAGTTTTCCATCGTTTTTAGATAATATAGATCGCTGTGGGAACCTCTTGAGAAGAATACGCCGAATAATCGCGCTCCGTAATTGTATTCATATTTCGCAGTAGTTTCAATCACTATAAAGCAGAGTCACCGGCGGGAGATCACTCAGCCCCTGGATGTTCAACGGGCCACACGACCGATCTTACCATTTATCCAATTCCCAGGAGAGGAGAGATAATCTTAATTTCTGAAATGCTTTCTATTTTCACCTTTTGCCGCAGAGCAAGTCCAAGGAAATCTGCAGCCTATTAATAGGTTAGGGTCGATAAAGAATTGACTATTTTTCACCATTAATTTCGGATGAAATATGTGGGAAAAAAAACAGTACCCTAAGCTTTTCTCATCTTCATTGTGATAATGTGATACTATTTTTAGATTGTGGCATGTAAACCGTTATTTTACGGACTATAAGGCGCACTAAAAATCCTTTGATTTTCTCAGAATAAGTGCGGCCTTATAGTCCACTGACGCCTTATATATGAACTTACTGACAACACGCTCTTGAACTGTGCAACAAGTCTGCCACTGGTGGTCCTTCATCTTATAATCAGGTGCGCCTTATAATCCACGTGCGCTTTATATTGAACCTAGAGCGTTTTAACAGGCATTATTGATGGTGTCGCCTTATACTCCAGTGGGCCTTTATGTTCGAAAATACATTTAATATAGAAGATGTATTTTCCCCCGTTAAGGGGGTGTCCCAGTTATTGTTATCTCCATCCACAGGATTGGGTTTAACATTCTCATAGGTGGCAATCCGACTGTCTTAACCAGCAAGAATAAACCCTGCAGTTTAAGAGAATGGGGTCCCCATTTCACTATTTGGAGCGTCAGCTCAAGCTGGTCTTGCCGGTCTCTATTGAATTCTATTGGAAGCAGTTGGACTTTACCTCTAGCCTTCCCATTCACTGTCTATGAGGGTTGCTGGAGATAACTGAGCGCTGGGTTGGCAATTCTGTGTCCCATGAATAGAGGACACATACTGGACCTGCTGCCCCATTATTTAGCGAGAATTGCACCCTGTTCTCATGAACTTTAGATAGGGGTAGCACTCAAATTTAGAGTAATTATGTACCTTGTGCATACTTTAGTAAGTTCACATTTTTGTCTTGAACCTTTGAGAAAGAATGACAATTCTGAAAGAAGTCGTCAATGATGATACCCTATGGCGTAAGCACCCCTACTTACAATCCTCCGCCAAAAAATGTATCAATATGCGCAATTGCAATATCAATCCCTACTTAAGAAACATCCGAATTACAGACAACCCTTCATTATAAAACATACCACTAGATGTCGCTAATTCATTATACATTAGCCTAGGCTACAATAACAGTTATCACAAGTTGATGGAGGCATGATGTGATATTTTTAGCAAAGAGGGATTCATTTGTTACTAGGGTTCTATGAGCATCGTGTCTCTAGCTGTAAATATGGAAATATGGTGACAGGTTCCCTTCAAAGCGAAAACACATATCCTAGACTCATTGGACATAGATTAAAGGGTTTTCCCACGAAAGAAAATTCTCACATTAATCCCCTGTGATGATGTTAACACAAAAAAGATCATTTAACCCCTACTTAACAAATTTTATGAATTTTATTGCTGTTTTAGCTCCTATCACTCTCTTAGTGCTGCGGTGTAAAATCCCAGGTGTGGGCGGGGCCTCTCTAAGCAGAGACACATTACTGTATTATCCATCTAGTTCTGTGGGGTGCAAATGTGGTTACATTATCAGGGTACAAGGTGTTATTGCACTTTCATCTGGCTTCTGACACTGTACTAACACACTGATACATAGAAGAGAGATGAGACAGATCAGAGATGATGAGATCCATTAAATGCCTAATACAGAGTCAGCCTGCTAAATCTTCTGTTATCAGCTCACAGAATGTGCCGGCTTTCCCCTTCCCCGGATAACTTATAGTTGTAGTTTGCAGCTTGTCTCTTCTCACAATCTCTCCAGAAGGATTAAGGGGTCATCTACTAAGGGGCCGTCGGACGCATTTGTCAGTCGGTTTTCCGACGATTTACATTTTGCGCGAATTGCCCGGAATTTTACCGCACGCAATCGGATTTGCCGCTCGGGCCGGTTGGACGCAAAAGAAAGGGGGGAGGGGGATTCGGACAACTCGGGCGGACCGCGGGCAGAAGCGACGATGGCAGGAACTCAGGCGCACGAGCTATTATGAATAGCGCCGGACCCGACCTGTCGGACAACGCACCGCGCAACGCAACAGGACCAGGTAAGTAAATCTGCCCAGTGTTTGTGAGCTCGTGCAGGGGGTGTGGTACAGGCACAAGACCCAGACTACTCACACAGAAATCAAGATGGCTACCCGTCCCTAAGTGAGATTACAGGGTCGGATTCTAGGGCAAATGAATTGTGTATGCAGGACTGATACGGTTGGAATCGTATCTGTGAAATGCGTATTTTTGTTACTAACAGTGAATTAGAGAATGTGTTACTTTGTTATTTGTGACTGAGTACATATAGAAACATGTGGGATACTAGTTGATAGAAAACTGAGAGTTTTTACTAACAAAATGTCTGCTGATCATAATTATGCTAAAAGAAGTCTGTCCAAACATTTACCATGAATTCATTAGCAGAGCAGGCAAGCCGGTCTCCGGGGTTTGGCTAATGTTTAAATAACCTGGATAACTTTTTTTTTTTTCGATTCGCTTCTTGCTGCATTTAAAATGTGTTCCCACCATTAGCATTCGGAAATGGATCTCAATACTTAAGTGAATGTCACGTATAAAAAAGAAAAAACTGTACTTTTCTTGGATATTATCCAATATTCAGCCTCAGCGGCTTCGCACTACAATTCTGTTCCAATAGTCCTATACTTTTAACAAGAAAAAAAAGACCATCTTGACAGGGAGACGAGGATGCTGAGCATGCAGAGCCCGCCAGAGCGTCAGTCTGTCCGAGCCGGTTAGGGACCAGATAAAAAGGTCCTGATGTCCTCCATGAAGTGGACATGTGTCAGTGTACTGTACAGCCGCTGTCTCCTCTCATAGACACCCCACTATTTCCATTATTTAATTTACAAACTGTGATGATACTGTCTGCACTGCTCATTGTCTGCTCCTCCATCGCTCCACTCCATTCTATGGGTTCGCAGGAGATACCGTCCAAGATGTCCGATAATGTTTTCATAGTCTCCAGGGTCCCAGTATTCAAGGCCCAAAGTGATCAGGTGTAATAAGTGGCCATGGGGATAATCACACCAGTGATGTCACATGCAGGGATAATACACGTGATGTCACAGTACAGAGATAATACAAACAGTGATGTCACAGTACAGAGAATACTACACAGTGATGTACAGTACAGAGATAATACACACAGTGGCGTACATACAGAGATAATACACACAGTGCTGTCAAGTACAGGGATAATACACACAGTGATATCTACGTACGGGATAATACACACAGTGATACACAGGAAGGGAAATACACACACAGTGATGTCACAGTACCGGATAATACACACAGTGATGTCACAGTCCAGGATAATACCACAGTGATGTCACAGGACAGAGTTAATATAGTTGATAGTCACCGTACAGGATCACTATATACAGTGATGTCACAGTAACAGGGATAATACACCCAGTGATGCTCACCCGTACAGGGTCATACCACAGTGATGTCACAGTACAGAGATAATACACACAGTGATGTCACAGTACAGAGATAATAACATCAGTAATGTCACCGTACAGAGATAATACTACATGAGTCACAGTGACAGAGATATAAATACAGTATGTCACAGTAAAGAGTTCTAATACACACGTGATGTCACAATACAGGGAAAATACACATAGTTTATCACAGTACAGGAATTAATACACAACAGTGATGTCACAGTAAGAGATCAATACCACACAGGATGT
>WNYA01000636.1:0-50091 GCA_019512145.1 Engystomops pustulosus
CCCCCCCCCCCCCCCCCCCCCCCCCCCCCCCCCCCCCCCCCCCGTACGAAACATGCACCCGGCAACCCCCACCCCTCCCTCCCCGGCCGAATAAGCAACCGACCGACTTCCTGGCGAACAAGCACCGTCAAGACCCCCCACCCGCCCGAACAAACAGGCACCCGGTCAACCCTAACAGGTAAGTATATACATATGTGTTTTTCTGTGTGTGTATATACAGTGTATACTGTGTATATACAGTGTATACTGTGTATTTTGCCAACAGGGAAGAGTTCTACAATGAAAGGCACTAACTCTATTTGGGGGGGGGGCTTTCAGAAGAGGGGAACTGTTATTGCTGACATCCTTGTCTATTACCACCCCCCGTGTCCCGCCCTGTTGGGGCCGTCTACGTTTCCTAGAGTGTGGAAAGTCACTTCAGTAATGTCTCCTGTCCGTAACGCCCCTTTGGGTCGGGTATTAAATGGAAAAAAGTCTCTGGCGGGCACAGCCCCAACGATACCGCCGACAGCCCAACGCGTGCCCGACTCTCCAGGGGCAGGGGTGATCACGGCAGGACTTTCCAGCGGTGCTCAATCAATGTATAAAAGAGGATATCCATACATAAACATAGAGAAAGATGACGGCACTCACCGGTTCCAAAAGCAGGAAAAGCGTCCTTTATTGGTGGGGAAGCATGCAGGGGGGTAAACAGACAGGTTCCGGCAACGGGGCCGTTTCACGCACTGTGGCGCTTTCTCAAGCCGATGGCCACGCCCCTCCGCATCATCGCTAAAATACACATGACCGCGGGTGGGCGTGGCCAAACCTAGTGGGCGTGGCCATGCCTAGTGGGCGTGGCCATACCTAGTAACAAGCAATGCATTACAACACCTGTGACAATGAGACCGCAACAATAGTTCAGTGATGCACATGAATATCCTTATATAAACACACAAGGAGACAACCAGGTGATAATTAAAACTATTCAGGTAAGTGGGAGGATGATAGATCGTCAGGCCCGGAGGTCCTTCCAAAACCCGGACCGGAGGTTCAATCCCACTGCTTAAGCTAAAAACAAGAAGACACTAAAGCTGCGACGATCTGATCGTCGATCCATGCTAAATGGCACTTATGTACAGCGAACTATTAATACCACCCTACAATTTGAAGAGGGTAAGGGGCGCAGGGTGCTATAAAGGGCGCAGGGTGCTATATGGTAAGGGGCGCAGGTCGCGGAATACTGTATGAGCATATGCTCCAAGTTATAGTAAAATGGTGGCTTGGGATTAGGTGGCCAAGGTAGCCTAACCAGTATGAAAGAAGAAAAAGGAAGAGATAGTAAATATCACAAGAACTTTCCTGCTTTTGGAACCGGTGAGTGCCGTCATCTTTCTCTATGTTTATGTATGGATAGACTATAGATATCAATGTACAACCTTCTCAGTTTACAATTATTTTGGATGGAATGGAGAAGCTATATAAACTTGCGTTGGTTATAGTCTTTGATTGGCTGAACAGATTAAAAAACACCACTTCAAATAGTGGCATGGTAACAAGAAAATAAGGCATTTAGCTTTTTTGTACTTGGTGAGCTTTAATCTCTTAAAACAGTGTATATACTGTGTATATACTGTGTATACTGTGTATATACTGTGTATACTGTGTATATACTGTGTATACTGTGTATATACAGTGTGTATACTGTGTATACTGTGTATATACTGTGTATATACTGTGTGTATACTGTGTGTATACTGTGTATACTGTGTGTATACTGTGTGTATACATGGTGGGTGTATACTGTGTGTATACTGTGTGTATACTGTGTGTATACAGTGTATACTGTGTATATACAGTGTATACTGTGTATATACAGTGTATACTGTGTATACTGTGTATATACTGTGTATACTGTGTGTATACTGTGTATACTGTGTATATACTGTGTATACTGTGTGTATACTGTGTGTATACTGTGTGTATACAGTGTATACTGTGTATACTGTGTATATACAGTGTATACTGTGTATATACAGTGTATACTGTGTATATACAGTGTATATACTGTGTATACTGTGTATATACAGTGTATACTGTGTATACTGTGTATATACTGTGTATATACAGTGTATATACTGTGTATATACTGTGTATACTGTGTATATACTGTGTATATACTGTGTATACTGTGTATATACTGTGTATATACTGTGTATACTGTGTATATACTGTGTATACTGTGTGTATACTGTGTATATACTGTGTGTATACTGTGTATACTGTGTATATACTGTGTATACTGTGTATACTGTGTATATACTGTGTGTATACTGTGTATACTGTGTATATACTGTGTATATACTGTGTATACTGTGTATATACTGTGTATATACTGTGTATACTGTGTATACTGTGTATATACTGTGTGTATACTGTGTATATACAGTGTATACTGTGTATATACAGTGTATACTGTGTATATACAGTGTATACTGTGTATATACTGTGTATACTGTGTATACTGTGTATATACTGTGTATATACTGTGTATATACAGTGTATACTGTGTATATACTGTGTATATACTGTGTGTACTGTGTATATACTGTGTGTACTGTGTATATACTGTGTGTACTGTTTATATACTGTGTGTACTGTGTATATACTGTGTGTACTGTGTATATACAGTGTATACTGTGTGTATACTGTGTGTATACTGTGTATATACTGTGTGTACTGTGTATATACAGTGTATACTGTGTGTATACTGTGTGTATACTGTGTGTATACTGTGTATATACAGTGTATAGATATGTGTGTACATTTTTATATATGAATGATGTGGTTTTTGTATATACTGTGTATATGGAATGTATGTATATTCTCTCTCTCTCTCTCTGTATATATATATATATATATATATATATATATATATATATGTACATATATATGTTTTGTGCTGTCGCCACTGTATGTAGCGGTGTTACTGGGGGCCAGGCGGCTGTATGTAGCTGTGTTACTGGGGGCCAGGCGGCTGTATGTAGCTGTGTTACTGGGGGCCAGGCGGCTGTATGTAGCGGTGTTACTGGGGGCGAGGCGGCTGTATGTAGCGGTGTTACTGCTGGGATAGTGGAAAGGAAGCAGGAGGACGTGTGTGTACGCTACACTTATCGGGGGCCTCCACCAGATTTTGCGCCCAAGGGCCCCCACCAACCTTAATCCGGCCCTGGGGCCCAGCCTATTCTAGTTACGCTCCTGATTATAAAATTATGATAATCAGGCTCTGTCGCTCCTGTGGCTTCCCTGGTGCTCTCCTCTTACCCTAATTATGCACTGCTCCATCCTTGTCCTGACCAGCATAAGCCGAGATCACTGTATTTACCGTGTTGGCCCTGACAGGATGAAGTAATCAATCGCTGCACCATCCCCCAGCTGCTGTGTAGGAGTCATCCTTCTTATGTTGATTAGTCCTGTATGGACACTTCAGTAATGTGCTTATGGTTGGCAGCCAGCCTGCACCCAGCTTTCCCAAGGTCCTGAATTTTCTAATTGTTTTTTGAGCAGGACCAATTTCCATTTTTCACTCCCCACCTTCAAAAATCTATAACTTTTTAATTTTTTTCTTGAAAAGAGCTGTGTAACTGCATAACAAATTGCACTTGTGCAATAGATTTATAATATTTTTTGATTTACAAAAATGTAAACATCCAGAACAAAAAATAAATTCTTCATTCTGCTATCTTCTGGAGCTAATAACTTTTTCATACTTCAGTTTACGGAGCTGTATGTGGTGTTGATTTTTTGAGAAATGAGATGATGTTTTTACAAAGGTACGGCCTTCTAGTCACCTTTTATTACATTTTTTATATGTTGCAAAATGGCGAAAAAGTGGCATTTAAGACTGTGCGCTATTTTCTGTTATGGGGAATAACCTATAGAACTGGAATAACCGTTTTTATAGTTTGATAGATCGCACATTTTGGGATGCGTAAATACCTAACATGAATTTTACTGTTTATTTTTATATCAGTTCTAGGAAGGGGGGGGGGTTGATTTTTAAAATTTTTTTTTTATTAATTTTTTTTACTATTTTTAAGACCTCCTAGGGTACTTTAACCCTAAGTTCTCTCATTGATGCTATCATATACTGCCATAATGCATCTATTACAATATGCAAATCCCACATTGTAATAGATAAGCTAAAAAGAGACAGCCTTGTGTCTATGTATGACCCAAGGCTGTCATGGTAACAAATTACTCCCCAGTGAAGTCAATGGAAGCATTGATCTAAGCCAATATGGGGGCGTCCATGTGCTGCTGGCTTTATATCGCCACTGGCAGCTTTGCTAGCCCGGAAGCACCAAAAGAGTG
The DNA here is from genome assembly GCA_019512145.1 of Engystomops pustulosus. Lineage (NCBI taxonomy): Eukaryota > Metazoa > Chordata > Amphibia > Anura > Leptodactylidae > Engystomops > Engystomops pustulosus. Next base: position 4,354 of record WNYA01000636.1, read on the forward strand.
GCTGATAGCATTTAAATCAAAACCCCAAAATTACGGTGCACATTGTCAAATTGGTTTGTTTGGGGACTTGAACAGATCTTTAAAATCATTAACATATAACCCTATATATACGTAGTTTGTTTGGTCTGCTATTATAGAGTAAAACTACTTTATAAAAAGTGATATTAAATTATATTTTTTACTATTAGAGGATGAGAAATGAATGTGCAAAGAGCTTGATGGCACAAATTAATGGGTGGCAGGCTCAACTGAGTCAGATCACGTTCTATTTACTATATGCAATCAAGTAGAATGTCCTTATCAATAACAATCTAATGCCATATTTTTTCAAATAGATGCAAAGGCTTCCATGACTGGGAGACTAAACTAGACTATAGATATCAATGTACAACCTTCTCAGTTTACAATTATTTTGGATGGAATGGAGAAGCTATATAAACTTGCGTTGGTTAAAGTCTTTGATTGGCTGAACAGATTAAAAAACACCACTTCAAATAGTGGCATGGTAACAAGAAAATGAGGCATTTAGCTTTTTTGTACTTGGTGAGCTTTAATCTCTTAAAACACCAAGGAGTACAGTCCTTGTACATCTTGAATAGTCTTCAAATTTATAAGCATTACATGGTATTTGCACAGACTCAGAAGCTCAACTTGTGAAATCACAACAGGAGCCTGAAACATCTAAACACTAGAAATCTTGCTTCAAGAGCTATAGTAAGTGGCAACACAGCCATTTAACCCATTAGATGCCATTCCCAAAACAGACCACAAGGTTTTGGAGATTGCTTGAGTTAGAAATGTCTGCATCCTGGCCCTCGCATGCTGTGATTCATTTGTAAGTTTGAAGTCTGCATTTTATACGGAAATCCCTTTGCTCTTAAAGGGTGCGGTCACATGGTGCGTTCTTGTTCCTTTTGTATATTCACCATGTGTTTGGCTGGTTTGAATCTGTTTATCTTCTATTTTTAGAAGAATAGGCACCTGAGAAACAGATTAAAACCAGCCAAAAGCGTGGAGAATTTACAAGAAGGCATGTGTTTTTAAACAGATTTAAAGCGTATGTTTGAGTTCGTGTAAAAACAGTCCAAGAACGGACTGTGTGACAGCACCCTTGGCCTTGTCCATGAAAATTATGGACAGCACACAGTGACAGGCGCAGAGCAGCTTTAGAACCGGAGTTACTGAAGGGAGCTGTTTTAATGTAATTTTCACATTAATACTTTTTTAATTTCAATAATTTGAAATAAATACTATCTGAAACTGTAATATTTGCAGTTTGAAAGCTATCATTTTCCCTTGAAATGTGTAAAAATCCCTCGAAATCAGGGAATTGAAAGAAAGTGAAACATGAACCAACTGTATGTTCTAGGTCAACTTGCATTGATTTCCCTTAAAGTAAATTTGTGTGTTCAGTGGACATGCTGTAGACTTCAATTATGTTATATTACAGAGATTCTGTTCATGTTTCAAAAGTAATCTTATTAAGTTAAAAATATATTTTAATTCTTAAAATGTACAATAAAAATGTAAACAAAGATACATGCATTGACCTTGTCAAAAGAAAAAATATAAAAAACGAAGTACTAAAATAAAAACAGAAGAGGCTTTCTTTATTGTATACAGTAAATATTATGGGGCATGCACAATTAATTTTATACATAAATTAATAATTCAAAGTTGCAGATTTAGACGCAGCATCAGTTCTGTGCCCAGACTTCAGACTTAAACTAATAAACTACTACTAGTATGTCAAGTATATCAAGCTGTTGAACGCTTTCTAGATCATGTCTATTTTATGGCCCAGCGAGGTGGCATCGTCCAGAAAATCAACATTGGAGTAACATGTAATTTGGTTGCATAAAGTCAAGGAGGCGGAGAGTTTAACACTTCAGAAGAAGCCAGAGATTCTTGCTATTCCCAGGGCCATATTTAGTGTTGATGCTGCCCTAGGCACTCTCCGTGCTTATGCCACCTATTGGTGCTGTCATGCTAACGTTTTGCCCAATGCAGTTGCATTACAAACACATCATCAGAACACAGCCTCTGTCTGTGTTCACACATTGGGGTACATTTACATAAAGTGTCGGTGTCTGCATTGGCTTTGTTACCGACCTGCTCTCGGTAAGAAGACACACATTTAATATTGTGTAGCTGTGCAGATAAATTTCTGGCGCCGAGACCATTTTCTGTCCCTGGGACTAAAATCTGTCCCGAGAACCAGAAATGTGTCCAACAGTCAGAGAACAGGCAACAGTGCAATAGCACTGTTTTGTGTCCCTGCTAGACCAAATTTCTTTTGGTCTACTTTACGCCAGTTTACAGCGTCCAAAAATGGCTGTGACACATATTAATTGTGTCTGAGTTTCCACTGCGCCAAAGCCACGCCCCTTTTCAGAGAAGAGTCGGAGCAGGCGGAAAAAGTCATTTTTTCTGTCCCCGACAGCTAATAAATAGGTAGGAGAGCAGAAGATGCGGTGAAAGCGCCACAAAACTGGCGGAAACACCATAGTAAATGTCCCCCATTGGGTTTGAATTACATTTAGGAGTGGAATTCAAGCACAGTGGTGACTGCATCTGCTCTCACACTGAAAGTCTTGCTATTTTAAACGAACACTATGTAAAGAATGCAAAACATACAATTCTCCTTATCAATCACATGCATTTCACTTGAAACACATATGCTCTCAGGCCAAGCTAATCCCTGTTCCGGTTGGATTGTCTTTAGAAACGCAATCCAACTGGAATGTGTGAATGCAGATGCTGACAACTGAACATACCAAATAATAACAGGGCCAATTCTCACCTTTTAACTGCCTGAGGGCGCGTTCACACGTTCCGCTATCGTCGCGTTCATAACGCGACGCTAGCGCACAGTGGGCGGGGCTCGGGCCTATCGCATATGTGTTTCCTGGGAAACGCATGCGATTAATAACCCGATCGCATGAGTTTCTCTGGAAACGCATATGCGATCGCCCCAAACCCCGCCCCGTGTGCGCTAGCGTCGCGTTATGAACGTGGTGCTAGCGGAACGTGTGAACGCGCCCTGAGGCAAAATTTAAACACCCCTAATTCCCTGCTATACCCAGGCTACTGAATTTATGGACCAACTTTAAAAAAGCATTTAACACCCCCAACTAGTGCCGCCAGTTCAGAAGTAAACTGATCACTGACACTCTCTGAGACAGCATCAGCCTGTGTAGTCAGTCATTTACAGACATTAGTGGCATCTATGTGTTCCGTTCAGCACATTGTCACACTGCACCCATAAAAATACTACAGTCACTTACACTATAATGTCACTGTGCTCCTTAGTAATACATACACCTCACACCACAACGGACCAAACAGTTTCAACATATAAAACAGTCTGTGTGTCCCTCCTAATAATTAAAATATATACTCTATAAAAAAGTTATATAATATACAGCCTCCTCTCCCCAGTTATACTATATACAGCCTCCCCTCCCCAGTTATACGATAGCCGCCAAATGTTCACAGAGGCTCAGTTACCTGCCTACCACTGTAACATATAGGGGGTATTTAACAATGTGTCTGAGTTTCTGCCAGTATCTAGCAGGAAAACACTTATCTCTTGCTACACCAGATTTATCACTGTGATGATGAATTCTGGTGCAGTATAAGGTCTCTTTCACACATCACGGTGCGATCAGGGTTTGTTCAGTGAAAAACTGACATTTTTCATCAGAGTTCAATCAGTTTTCAGTCAGGGCGCATTCACACGTTCCACTAGCGTTGCATTCATAACTCAACGCTAGCGCACAGGGGGCGGGGCTCAGGCCGACCTCATATGCTTTTCCCGGAAAACGCATATGATTGATAACCCGATCGCATATGTGTTTGCCCTGAGGCCCGCCCCTTGTGTGTTCACAACGTGACGCTATGGAAACGTGTGTACGCACCCTCAGGGAGCGTTCACACGTTCCGCTAGCGCTGCGTTCATAACGCGACGTGAAATGCATGCGAACGGGTTATTAATCGCATGTGTTTCCCGGCCCGAGCCCCGCCCACTGTGCGCTAGCATTGCGTTATGAACACGACGATAGCGGAATGTGTGAACGCGCCCTCAGAGTTTGTTCAGTGTCTCAGTTTTTCATTTGCATTTTCAATGAAATTTTAATGCGTTTTTAAAGCGCAGATAAAGCGCATGAAAAGGACTCAGGACTGAGGTCTATCTATTCTATGGAAATTGATGCATGAAAAATGCATTTCACTTACATTGCACTTTCATGTGTCTCAGCTTTTTTAATTAATCCCCATAGACATGTATAGACATACGTTTTTCACGCGAATGTGTGTGTGAAAAAAAAATGCAACTCTGAAAAAGCCTGTTGATTACAATGAGTCAGAGTGCAATGCAAGTTCTGCACGTCAAAAGCATGCACAAAACATGTAAGCACGCACATAAAAATGCTGCAGCTCCTTTTGGTGGTGTGAACAAGGTCTTACCGGCAGCCCGTCACCTCCCTCTTGTTCATATACAGCAGATCAAGGAGACCTTGTATAGTCAAAACTTTTTATGTTCATATATTAGTGCAAATAAATACAAGCATAAGTCCATAGCGATCAATCTTTTCCCCCCCAAAACCATAAATGCCCAAGCCGTAAATGTGACGTTTTCAGAGAAGGCTCCTCCTTCCGCAGATATGCGTAGTGCTACTGGTACACCTTCTTATATACCTTTACAAAATACTACATAGAAAAATGCTTCTTAGTTTCATACAGCCATGGCCAAAAGTTTTCAGAATGATACAAATGTTAATTTTTACAAAGTCTGCATCTACTGCATCAGGTTTTATAATGGCAATTTGCTTATACTCCAGAATGATCAGCTTAACAGCAATTAATTGCAGTCAATATTTGCCTAGAAAACGACTTTTTCCTCCAAAATACATTTCAACTTCATTGCAGGCCTGCCTTAAAAGGAGCAGCTAACATTGTTTCAGTGATTGCTCCATTAACACAGATGTGGGTGTTGATGGGGACAGGGCTGGAGATTAATCTATCATGATTAAGTAAGAATCACACCACTGGACACTTTAAAAGGAGGCTGGTGCTTGGCATCATTGTTTCTCTCCTGTTAACCATGGTTAAACATGTGCAGTCATCATTGCACTGCACAAAACTTGCCTAACAGGGAAGAGTATTGCAGCTAGAAAGATTGCAACTCAGTCAACAATCTATCGAATTTAAGTTGAGAGGTTCCATTGTTGCTAAAAAGGCTCCAGGGTGCCCAAGATGGACCAGCAAGCACCAGGACCGTCTCTTAATAGTGTTTCAGCTTCGGGATAACAGCAATGCAGAGCTTACTCAGGAATGGCAGCAGGCAGGTGCGAGTGCATCTGCACGCACTGTGAGGTGGAGACTCTTGGAGCAAGGCCTGGTGCCAAGGAGGGCAGCAAAGAAGCCACTTCTCTCCAAAAAAAACATCAGGGACAGACTGATATTCTGCAAAAGGTACAGGGAGTGGACTGCTGAGGACTTGGGTAAAGTCATTGGGATACTGTGATATTTGCATGTCCTCTGTGTTCTGTATCCACTCCTGCTTTTGGCTATCAATCCTGAAGCTTTTCATTCCTTCTGACAGATGAAATGAAGGGAAAAACAAAACATAGAGACAACATCATTGAGTGGTGCAGGGTGAAAACAGCATTTTGGAAATCACAGAGTGTTCTAGAGAGACAGCGGTCACTTGGCACAGTGGCAGCTGAGCAGAGTGGCACAAATGACTAATTATGGAGGTGGCAGCAACATGGTAGGCCACAGTGTGGCACAATGACAGAGTGTAGAGGTGGTGCAGCAGCAGCTGGAGGTCAGAGTGGCACAATCACAGTGTGTGTAGGTGGGCGGCAGCACTAGCAGCAGCATGAGGCCAGAGAGTGGCACAATGCCAAATTCTGGTGGTGGCAGCAAATTGGTAGGCCACAGTGCGGCACATTGACAGAGAGTGGAGGTACCAACAGCAGCAGCAGGAGGTCAGAAAAATGGCACAATGACAGAGTGTGGAGGTGGGTGACAATTCCTGTCCTGGGTAAAGATGGTGGGAGGCAGCTGGCAGTAGATGTGTGGCATCAGGTGGGTGGCAGCATCAGAATAGTGGATGAGGCACTGGTCAGAATCCAGACTCATTTCTCAACGTTTGGGGGAGGCGTCATGGCTGATCTAATCTGATGCATAAGGCATTGGTGTGTTGAAATCCTGGACAATCCAAGCCTGAGGCCGGCGCCACACAGGGCGCTTGTCTGCGCTTGCAAACGCAGACAATTTTTGTTTTTGCGTTAATTTAACGCGAAACACCGGCGGCTCGTTCCCGATCGCAGGCGTTTCCATAGAAACGCCGATGCGATCGGGCCGAGGCCCGCCCCGGTGGGCGCGACTTTGTTTGCGTTTGCAAGCGCAGACAAAGCGCCCTGTGTGGCGCCGGCCTAATTCATCTTGACAAAGGTCAGTCCCTCCACATTACGGGTGGACAAGCGGATTCTCCTTGTGGTAGCGATGGCCCCTGCCGCACTGAACACTCGCTATGATGCCACACTACTGGCCAGACAGAAACTGACACCCCAGACCTTGAGAAAAAAATTACTCCATCAGCTACTGATTACAAGCAGCCAGACACTAGGACAGCACATGCAGTGTGAAATGATGGGATTGCAAATGGCCGTCTGTTTTTATATCACATAAGCCTGCAGGTAGCTGATTGGCTAACATGTCTGCACATTTGATTGAGGGTGTTCCTTTTTTAATTCCCAGAGTTCTCTGCCCCATGTAACACGTTGTGCTCGCGGCCATTTTGCTAATAAAGGGGGAAAAAAATTGTTCCCACATATCACCATAAACTTTGGATTCATGCCGAACCGAAGTTTTCTTGAAATTCTAAACAAATTCCACTTCATTATTATCGATTGACCCATCTCTGCTGGAGACCCTCTGAGCTTGCTGTAACACTGCTGCAAACCTCCAGAACGGAGTATTGTATCAAGACCCCCATAGCTACCCATAAAACTGCTGGAAGACCCCCCAAAGCTGACTATTGTGCAGGAGATCCCATTCCTGCTCCATAGTGGACTTTCTCTTTCCTCATTTCTGTCAATGAGTATAGTGTAAACTTTAGAACTGTGAGCAGAGATTATTTATGTTTTCAGTATATATGAAATTCTAGAGACACATTCCCTTCAACTCTGCTACTGTAGGGCTAAATTCGGAGAAAGCCAGGAAACAAGATTTAAGGAGCTGTTAATCTACATTGCAACTCCCAGAATTAACACATGAATCATGAATCTCAGGATCCACAGCATGGTAGTATTTGCTAGGAATGCATCCTTTAGAACGAAACATTTCCAATAAGGCTTTTTTAGAGTAAGCTTTCACAGTGGAAAACAAGTGATATTGATGTTTCTCAGTATAACTTGGTCCTAGAGGGGTGGTTAATGTAGTAATTAACAGAGCTGTGATCACAGCTGACAAATGTTTCTGGGATATAGCCATGTTTTTACAAAGACCCAGAGTTGTAACCAGCAGAGGCTTGTCCCTATAGCAGACCATTGAATGGGGTCCCTTCCCCTTAAAAATACTTACATATTTATACACACATTTACACAATCACAATGATTTTTACACTCATACACGTGTCTATACATTCCTACACACATAAGTATATACACATCTTATACATAAATGCAGTATATACATATCAAATTTACAACATATACAACATACAGTATACAGGCAGTCCCCGGGTTACATACAAGATAGGGTCTGTAGGTTTGTTCTTAAGTTGAGTTTGTATGTAAGTCGGAACTGTATATTTTATCATTGCAATCCCAACCAGAACTTTTTTGGTCTCTGTGACAATTGGATTTTAAAAATGTTGGGTTGTCATAAGAATCTGGATTAACAATAAAGCTTAATTACAGACACCTGTGATAACTGTTACAGCTGATCATTTGTAGCCTAGGACTAAAGTAAAATAAATTACCAATATCCAGAGGTCCGTTTGTAACTAGGGGTCGTATGTAAGTTGAGTAGGGGACCACCTGTATATACACATACACACATCCAGTATATACAGCATACACACACACACACAGTGGGTCACATTTACTTACCCGGTCCTGCGCAATCCCAGCTGTGCATTATCCGATGTGAATCAAGTTTGCCGTTATTCACAAAGATTGTGCACCCAATTTCATGCATCTGTTGCTTCCCCGCTCTGGTCCGCCGGAGTTTACATCTTCTTCCCGGTGTATGTAAGTGCATGTCTTGTGACACAATTTCAAAGTTAAATCCCGCGCCCAGTCCAAATCCGTTGGATCACATGCGCCAAAATCCAATCACGTGCAACACAATCCCCTTCTATACAGCAGCGCGAATCCTGAGAATTTCAAAAATCCAACAAAAGTGTGTTCTGCGGACCCTTAATAAATAAGCCTCAGTATATACAACATAGACAGGTAAAACAGCAGATATAAACACATATCTAGTATATACAACACATACGAACAGATATACAGCATATATACACACACATTCAGTATATACAACATACACACAGATATACAGCATATATACTCACATCCAGGATATACAACACATACACACAAATATACAGCATATACAAACACGCATCCAATTTATACAAACACAGATGCACAGATATACAGCATATATGCTATATATATATATATATATATATATATATATATAAACACATCCAGTAAATACAACACATAACCACAGATATAAAGCATATATACACACTGTTACATACGTAGTAATTATATTCCGCCCACCTTCAGCTGGATGTCACTCGGTCAGGATGTGGTGGTCTGGAAGGACACCACATAGGTGAGGGTGAACAGGCCTGTAAGTCACGCGGGCCAGATGCTCGGCAGGCGGGCCAGGCTGCACCTGAAGCGGGCAGGCAAAGCCACATGTGAGAGGGGCAGTCCGCATAGTAAACACTTTGAAAGCCTGAACTGTTAATACAGAATGGCTTCTACAGACATCGGGCAGGGAATCCTTTTCAGAGAAGTGTCAGGTTAGCGGAGAGCAGGGACCACGTCATCGGGTTCAGATCCACAACTGTCCATATATGGTCACTGCATCTCCTAGGGTTCCCCAGAGCAGACATCGGCAGGGAATCCTTTTCAGAGATGTGTCGGGTTAGCGGAGAGCAGGGACCACGTCATCAGACTCAGATCAGTATCTGTCCATATATGGTCTCCTAGGGCTTCCCCAGACACAAACTCTTTTTAAGTTTTGCCCAGGCTGAGATTCGATACTTATCAGAGGATTTCTGGTAACTAAGAAGTGTTATCTGCCACTGTTACATTGTGACACAGACTTACTGCCCTGATATCTAGAGAGGGATCTTCTCAGAGGTTATTATTGTAATTATTGAAACTATTATTATTATAAATTTTATTTTTATTATTATGGAGATGATTATTAATAATAATAATAATCATCTCAATAATAATAATTATCTCAATAATAATAGTCTCAATAATTACAATAATCTCTGAGAAGATCCCTCTCTATATACCAAGGCATTAAATCTGTGTCACAGTGTAACAGTAGTTATAGTTCTTGGTTACCATAATTCTAAACCTTGATAATCACTGAGGTCATAGCTCACTTGGTTGAGGCACTGTGACATTATTGTACATGGACACTGCAGGTTCTAGGTTCAAATCCCATAGAGGATGATAATTTTTTTTTTTTTTTATTGAGATGATTTTTATTATTATAATATGGCTAAAATTTGGGGCGCGGCCAGGGAGTGATTGGGGGTGTGGCTTAGGGGGATCGCTACGCGTGCCGCCATTTTGTCCCTCTTTCCCTTTCACAAATGTTGGGAGGTATGATGGTGAGTCCAACAGGGTCCGAGGTACCTCCGTCAGACCCCTCATCACTCCTGTACATAAATGGAGCAGACGGCTGTGCATGTCCATTCCTTATTCATCTCTATGGAGCTGATGGAGATTGCCGAGTGTCACAGTTATACATCCCAGTAACAGTTAAGCAGGCAGAGAGAAACTAACAATTATGTTTGTCTAAAAAAATCTTTTCAGATTTCATGTTTACTATGAGTTGACAGTTAGGCGCCGCCTGGAGTGGCAGCCTGTTACAGCAGCTCCTGCTCACCTATGAGCTTATTCTCTTTTTTCTTTTTTTTATTACTTCTATTACTCTACTTAAGAGAGATTGAACTATGGGCCGAGGGTCTATAGTCTCACCTATGGAACACTGCTGGAGCTCAGTTGACACTCAGGGCAGCATCTATCAGACCTGAACTCCCCCAAGAACTGAGGAAAAGAAGGAGACGAGGTTGTAGGGCTGGAGCTCTTCGGAAAGCCAGGAGGAGACGTCATAACCTGTTTTACCCTCCGTCGTTATGGGCAAACGTAAGATCTCTCTCAATAAGATGGAAGAACTGTCGGCGCTGACCCGGTATCACCAGGAGTTTCGGAGTGCAGACATGATGCTGTTTACAGAGACTTGGCTTACTGGACTTATTCCGGACAAAACTTGTCTCCTTGGGAGGTTTTAAACTCTTTGCGCAGACAGGACAAGGGAGCTGTATGAGGATAGGAGGAGGGCTGGCAATATTTGTGAATGAAAGATGGTGTACCCTAGGCCATTATATTAAGGAGCAAACTTGCTGTAAAGACATTGAACTGTTAGCTATGAGTATGAGACCTTTTATCGCCAAGGGAACTATCCACTGTCATTGTCATAGCTGCTTATGTTGCCCACTACTAAGAGAGATTGAACTAGGGCCGAGGGTCTATAGTCTCACAGGGAACAGTGCTGGAGCTCAGTGACACATCAGGGCCAGCATGCTATCAGACCTACATCCCCCAAAACTGAGGAAAAGAAGGAGACGAGTTGTGGGCTGGAGCTCTTCGGAAAGCCAGTGAGGAGAGCGTCATAGACCTGGTTTATTTAACTTAACAAAAATACATAACTCGTCGTTAGGGGCACGTAAGACTCTCTCTCAATAATGGAAGAACTGTCGGCGCTGACCCGGTATCATCAACAGGAGTTTTGGGAGTGTCAGCATGATGGCTGTTTAGAGACGTTGCTTCTTGACTTATTTCCGGCAAAACTTGTCTCCGTTGGGAGTTTTAAACCTTTTTGGCAGACAGGACAAGGGATAGCTGTATGAGATAGAGGAGAGCCTGGCAATATTTGTGAATGAAAATGGTGTACCTATGCACTTATTATTTAAGGAGCAAACTTGCTGTAGGAATTGACTGTTAGCTATGAGTATGAGACCTTTTTATCCTCTGCCAAGGGAAACACCCATGTCCATTGTCATTAGCTTGCTTATGTGCCCCCCCCGTTGGATGCTGATACGTGCCTTGACGTCCTAAACATTGTGCGCTGGCCTGGCGCAGACACTGCAACCCCCAGGCCCTCTTCCTCTTCGGGGTCTGGAGATTTTAACCACGGCTGTCCAACATCTGCTTGTCAAATTTCACACAGTATGTATCCTGCAACACAAGGGGAAAATAAAACACGGACCCCCCTCTTTTTTGCCAACATAAGGATGCATATAAGTCATCAGCCCTACTCCCTTGGGAAGAGCAGATACAACATTTGTGCACCTATGCCCTGGTGTTACCTAACCCATTGTAAAAGAGAACAGTTGCTATCCGCACAGCGAGATATGGTCTGTGGAGGCTAAGAGGCTTTGAGGATTGTTTCAATAAACACTTGTATGGGAAGTCCTGCAGATTCTTATGGGAGACATGATGGTCTAACACACACTGCTAAACAGTACTATATTGAACTTCCTGTACAGAAGAAACGGTGAACCCCAAAAATGGTGAGGTGCTTCTCTAACAACAAACCCTGGATTAACCCTGTATATAAACTCTTCTTAAGAGAAAAAGAGTTTTTTGATAGGTGACAGGGAAACCTGAGGATTGTCAAAAGGGCTGAGGCGCAAATAGGGGGGGAAATCCAGATACACGAGGAATATATAGGAGTCAGATGCACAGAAAAAACATCAGTGGGGTCTGGAAAAGCTCAAAATACATATTGATCACAGACAGCCTGTCTCTCAGGTTACAGCAGATAAGGAGTGGTTAATGAACTTAATCTTTCTTCAATAGGTTTGAATCACACCCTGCCTCTCCCACCTCACAGGCTTTCCCCCTGAGTACAAACCTGAGTCATGGTCATAGCATTAAACACATTCTAATTTGTCTCCTCCAACCAATGTCTCCCCCACTAGATCCCCTGCTGTTAGCCCTCATCAACAATTCAGTGAAACACAGCTTCAGTCATCAGGCGATCAAGTTGATCGCTTACAAGTGCCCAGTGTGAGAAAAGAGCTGGAAAAGACTCAAATGGGAAGGCTACAGTACCAGATGGTATCAGTGCAAGATAATCAAGACCTTGGTGATCATGCTTTGTGGTAGCATTGCACATAATGGTTCAACATAGCTGAGTTGGGAAGGGTACCACAACTGTGGAAAAACATCTTTGGGTACAGTTCCAAAACACTTCACCACACCTCGCTCAACGCTACAGACGCTGTGGCATTAACATCCCATTTGATGAAGGCTTCGAGAGGTTGTTTCTCAGAACCTCCGCCCTCTAGTGGAGCTCATCTATTGGACGCCCTACAGTTTGCTTATCGGCCAGGCATTGGTGTAAGTATGATGCCCATCATTCCACCTTACTACATCGAACTTCTTTCTCACTTTGAAAACCTGGGAAACACTGTGAGATCTGTTCATGATTTCCCAGTGCTTTTCAAATACATACAGCCCCAGGCTACTAAGGGACAAACTGGATCTGGCGTGGAGTGGACCACCATCTCTCTAGTGGCATCCTAGACTACCTCACAAACCGTACCTCAACTATTGAGAGCCCAGACTGTGTGTCGGATACGTGTGTGATAGTAACGCGTGCACCTAATGGTACAGTTCTGCTCCTCCTTCCGCTCAACATTGTACACAGCAGGACTTCAGGTACAAATTCATGTAGAGCTAACCTGTCCAGAGTTTTCTCTGATGGACTCTGCAATCAGTAGGAGTCAGTAACAGGTGAGAACGAGCAGGCTTTACAAAGAACTGATCCGGAAATTTGTGGACTGGTGCCAGCGAAACCACCTTAGTGTATTAAGCTGGGGAAGACCATAAATGGGATGGACGTTTCAGTAAGCACAGTCCTCTCTTTCAAACCGGTGTTTTTTTTAGTATCCATGTGACGACATTGATGGCAGTGAAGTCCATTAAGTTTACTTGGGTGTCCTCCTCAACAATAAAACTGGAGTGGGCGAGAACATAAACGCACTTCACAGGAGGTGGTCAGAGCCGCTACACACATGCTGAGGGGCTGAGGGCATTCGAGTTGCGGGGGGCTGCTTTTAAGACCCTTCTTCAACTCTGTGATGGCCAACCAGCCACTTCTTTGGCAAAGTGGTTGGGGAAGCAACATCTCACTAGGGAGAGGAGCAGAATTGAGCAAAATGATAGGAAACCAGTTCTCGTTCCTGGGGGTCCTCTTGACACATGCAGTGGTTGCTGAGAGTGAGGACACATGTGTAAGTTTGAAGTCTATTCTGGAGAATAGCTCCATCCCTTGCATGAGACTGTGGTGGCATTGGGGACACATTCAGTCACCGGCGTGCTTCACCCCAAGTGTGAGAGGGAGCGTTATCATAAGTCATTCCTCCCCGCGCCTGCCATCAGGCGTTCAAAAACAAGGCCCAACAGAAGTACTGCGCCCCCCACCCTAACAGTCCCTTCAGGTCCCATCCACGCCAACTAACATCAAACTGACCGATCCATTGCTTGTCTCTTTTTTGTACTTTTTATCCCGCCCTTTTTCTTTTGTTCATTTTACCCTAATATTAATTGTTTCATAGTTTGTATGATCAACTCTCTGTACCCTCTCCTGCGTGCTGTAACCGCTGGGAATTCCCCCCTGTGGGACTAATAAGGATTATCTTAATCTTATCTTATATATTGTTTATTTTCCAACTGTCCACAATCGTTTCACTTCATCACTACACTTGTTCACCTATCACACACTCTATTCCTTATGTATCATAACTAGCATATAACACAACCTTCTTTTTTTTGAAGCAAAAAATAACCCTCCTTGAAATCTCTGGTTTCTTCTTTTTCAGTTTTTCTCTTGCTGAGGGGACATCTCTACTATCACTGGCCTCCTTTAGTCATTTTACGCTTTCACACAAAAACCTTGCTACCTTATTAGGTTCATGTACTTTCTTTTCTTTTTCTGCTTCTCTTCCCCCACAAAACCTGTTCCTCTGGAACCACACCTCTGTGTGTAAGAAACTATGGTCCACTGACCTTTCTTCAAGTCCTTCCATCTGGCCATCACTAAAACTCTCACTGCTAGACACTGTGTCCTGTTCATATGACGCTCTCTGCCCATAATGTTTCGTTTTTTGCAGGTCATATTTTGCTGTCTCTCTCACCTGCTCCATCTTTGAGTCCATACCATGAGGCTTTTATGCCTGTTTTTCGTTACCCCTTGTGTGGATGTAGTATACTGTCTATGGCTCACCCACTTGAGTTCCTTGAACACTTGGCCTCTTGGCTCCCCATTTCTATCCTGTGAAGATTGAAACATTCATTGTGGGAGTCTGAACATCCCTCATGAACCCCTGTCAACCACCTGCCTCTCAGCTACTTATCACAGCGACCTTTCCTTTCTTCCTTTTTTTTCACATCTCTTTGATTCATGACTATAAGGAGGGTAACATCTGCAACATCCCTGCAATGCAAGCAGTGAACTGTGTGAAAGAGCCCTCATATTTGTGTCCCCCTGAGTAGTGAGTCTGATCAGCTCCCTGCAGGACCTGACACATATATTCGCGGTAATTGTGCAGTGGTAGAGTCTGCCTGGATAGGCAAGGATTAAAGCAATGTTATGTTATATCATCAATGATGTGTCCACTTTGTAACTGGACTGTGATGGAGACAGGAGAACCACGCGACTAGGGAGGAACTTAAACCCGTAACAGGGGAGGAGTTAGAAGAGATTTCCAGAAACTTCAAGGGTGCAGTATCTTCAGTGCCCAGCTCTCGACCCAGGAGAAGACTACGAAGGCTTCAGCTTCAGCAACGTTCACAGAGTGCATGAACCCAACAACTACTCCCAGCCTGCCCCTGCATCCAGGCTGGTGAGACACCTCCTGAGTTCCTCTCCTCAAATCCTACTCAGTTACTGCATTGTACGAATCGTTTGGGCGTGTTGTTACTGTTGGTTGAATAAAGAAAACTGTAAGTTACTTTTTGCACAACATTGCCTATGTCTGTCCCTGCCTACACTGTATCACCACCAAGGGCATCCCCAGTCTAATCTACCAGGGACGCATACTACAGATCTAAAGGCTGGCCCCAGGGAGACACAGTACCACAGCCTTCCCTCCATATCTTTCTTACCACAACACCTGCTGGAGACCTACAGGCGTAGGTTACAGGCCCCTCGGTTCCCCATACCAAGCAACCCCCGTACACTAGCGTGCCTAGGCTCCACAATCCGCCATCGCACTCCGGTATTCGGGCCCGCTGTCTCAGGCACCAGAAAAATCCTAGGCCACGGTGGGGACTTTGTCATATGACTGGGTCTTTTCCAAACTTTCTTCAAACTCTAATTTGGCTAACTTATTTTTTTGTCACTTGACAACTGTATACTACCGGGTCAGGCTGTATTATCAACTGGGGCGGGGATGTATACTCACTGGGGCAGGCTGGGCTGGCTGTATACTATAGGGGGCTGGTTTGGTATATACTGAGGGGTCTGTGAACCAACTGCATTTCCCACCAGCCGGCTAATACTGAGTCAATCGTCTCCCCAGTTTTGGTGGTAAAATTAAGGTCTCGGCTTATACTCGAGTATATACGGTAATTAACACTTTACTTAAAGGCATAGATTTGAGGTGTCTGCTTTAGTTTTCATGCTCAGATATGTAAGCATGTACCCACTATATTTCAAATAAGGTGAGGAGTGCCATAGTTGCCGCATCTTTTTTTCGTGTTAGAGTTGCGTTGAGAGGCTAAGGTGGATTCGTAAGATATGTGGTCGACGTGATGTACCAGTTTTGTAATGAATCAATATGTGGGGCAATCACCCTTTCTTTGTTTTGGTTTAATAATTTTTAGGTCCATCAGCAACGAGTGTTTGGCGTGAGAATGTAAGGTCTGCGAATTAGGGTTGAAACACAGGACGTAGTCTGCCATCCACAAAGAGAAATTTGTGTGCAGTTTCCAGATAGTATGAAGTTAATGTTCTCGCCTGCGTGCCTCACACCCCCTCCAGCATTTGGTGATGTTTGCTGGGTATAATGAGATGCGGTCGGGAAGTGTTATAATACCACCGTGAGGTCACTGTCTTTATCGCGCTTCCTGGAATTGAGTGCACTTGAAGATGTGTTATATCTCAAGCCTTCGCCAGTCTAAGTCCTGAATTTTTACCTAGATCCTAACCCAATTTTTCATTCGATCTCGATTAGTTGTGGCAGCAAGGTGTGTCATCTAGATATGATATAGGGCTATATTCCCAGAATCTTTTCTCCTTTGTTGGACAAGAATACTAAGAACCTCATTGTTGATTGATGGAGGATGGTTGTTAGGGGTGTAAAATTCCATAATAATTATATTCCTGTGGACTGCTAAGAATCTGTTCTGGCATGTAAATTTAGTTTTATATTTTTGAATCCTTTCTTTCAGAGTTCGGTTTGATTACAAATAAAGACTTTATCCTCTTTAGATTTCCAGCATTTCAGTGTTTCAATTCAATCATAATCTGATGCTTCTATAAACTCTTGGGAATTCTTGTAGAGGGTAGTTATGAGACGTCTGTTTTGTTTGTAAGGAGCATGACGCCACTGCAATCTGAGGCCTGTATAGTGGCATTCGGATGCGGCGTTCTATTCCACATTGCTGCAATCAGTCTGTTTTAGGATGATGTCTTAGTTAGTGCTAGTTTCTAGTGAATCCACGTTTCTGAGTGTTACAGTCCAACAGTGTGGAAAAAAACCCATACAACCGGTGGTAGTCTTCTTGTTGGGCCGCAATTGGGGTCCTTCCGCTAGTCTATGCGAACACAGAAATAGAGAAAAAAAAAAAATAACTTTACACTATGACCGGACCTCCCATATTTTTCTTCTCCCATCGTTATTTCCATCTTAAAGCACTGATGAAGAGGACCAATCTCTTTTTTTTCCTGCTGAAAGTATTCACCATTTCAAGACTAGCACCATTGCACTCTCAATCATCCTCCTTTATAATTATATTTGTAGCTGGAAGAAAATATGCAGCAGATGGTGTGGTACTTTCCCCAACAAGTTAAATTATTTCAGTTCAATCATATCAACTCACAAGATTCCATAAAAATGGCGCTATCAGCATTCACCATAACGGACGCTAGCTTTCCTATCCGTCTATGCTTTGTTAGAACTCATGGAGTTTTGGCTTTTTTGCATTTGCCATATAAATTTGACATTTGTATTTGGCTTGTATGTGTATTTAAATAGTTCTCATGTTGAGGAGATGATAGTTTTGCGACACCTAAATAGTCTGACGCTAGCTGTTTGCCAGTCTAGATCAAATTGCATCTTTTTGATGGGTAGGGAAATAGGCAGGATCTGTGTTTGGATGAGTTAAGTTGATGCGTTTTAGTAGGTGAGGACCTCGGGGTTGTTTACAGGCTTTGAGTCCTCACCCACCCAAGGCTTTTAACAAGGCCATTGAGGTGTTTACGGAAGAGAGGGGTGTTATATGCATCAAAATCCATCATCCATCCGCATAGAGAGCAAGTTTTAGTGATTCATTCCCTATCTCTACAAAACCTTCGATTGATCATTAGACTACATTGCTTTGCTAACGTTTGATGGAGAAATTAAAAAAAAAAATTGGGGGAAAGTTGGGTCATCCTATGTGTTCCATTTGTCATGTAAAAAAGATTTTGAAAGACTCCGTTGGGTTAGTACCTTGGGCATTAAGGGTTAGAGTATAATGCCTGATGGCTGAAAATATGGGAGTGAGACGGCACCAAATTTGTTGAACCGAGAGAATGCATAAGATAGAATGAGCGAAACATGACTCTCCGTAGCTTGTGCTACGTTCGAGCTTAGCGTGACTCGAAACTTGCTCAGTTGCTCAGGTCCGAATACTTGCCCGCTCGAGAAAATGGCAGCCCCCCCCGTTTGCGTTTTTGGCGGCCAGAAAACGAAGCCAATCAAAGCCAGGAGACTCTGCACTCCACCCAGCTGACGTGGTACCTTCAGTCGATAGTCAAGTGGTTGGCTGGCCAGATCAGGTGGCCCTGAGGATAGACTAGCCACTGCCGCGCTGCTCGGAGTCATTCTGTTCTGGATCGCCGACTAGGGAGAGACTGCTGCTGGTCAGGGAAAAGGTTAGGGTGTTCTATTAGCTTACTGTTGGCAGGAGTGGTCTCCAAGAACCCACCACCCTAGGTAAATACCAACTTTTTTTTTATTTTTAGGGTACTACTGGAGTGGGCCTCCAAGCTTTCGGCACAACGGGATTTGATCCCGGAGACCCCTTGGGATATAAGAGCGGGCTAATCCGGATGCCGCAGGGGTGCGGTGGTCGGGGGGACCTGGGGACTTTACCGAGTTTCCCTCTAGCGAGCCACGACTCTCGCCCTCACCTCATGGGTAGGATTCTGGGGGGCCGCCTTATGCTTACCGGTCTAGTGCCCCCCACGGGCTTCTCGTCCCCCGCGGGGAGGGAGCAACGGCTCTTCCTAGCGGAGAGCAGGGTGCAACACCCTCCCCTGCGGGGGGATAGCGCCATAGGCCTGCGCCACGGGGGGTAGCGTTTGGGGTTTCCTCCCGGGGTGACAGTTGATACATTCCTGCCGACGCGGGGGGGCAGCTCTGGAACATTGGACGTTGAACCCCACATCAACCCTCGTGTGTACTACGTCTTCTGAAGTCTACTCTTTACCTGGGGGGTCATCTTTGCTTGAAGACTACATTCCCGGAACAACTGTTCTTGCTTGTTGGGGGGAGGGGGCTTCCAACTTGAAGCTCTATACCGCGCCCGTACGTAACCGCACTCTTATAAGGGTTCGGTCGCCAGTTGCGGGTTGAGTTGACGCGTTACTCTCGGGGCTTCCGCCAGGCGGAGGGCAGATAGTCGTTCGGTTGGGCGTCGGGAAGGGAGGGTGTGCGGTCGACGGGGTGGGGAAGTGAACGGGAGAGGCGAGGTTGGGGGTGCGGGGGGAAGATCGGTGGGGGATGATGATAGGGCGAGGGGGGGAAGCACTACGTTATTACTCGGGCACGGCGGCTACTTAGGATCCTCTGAGTGCTCCGCGGGCCTTCTCGGGTCGGTTCGGTTCCGCGCATACCCAGGGCTCGGGGTTATCTAGCCCCAAGGTCCTACTACCATGAACGCGGGGGTTGGCGGTATGATTTTCCCCTACGCACCGTGAAGGCTGTGCCTGATTACGGGACGGGAGCTTACTTACTGGCGAAACTCTCAGTCTGTCTTTTGCACATCGGAAATGATTACCCCTGCCTTTCCCGCGGGGTTAGCCTGGCTGTAATGTCCTCCCCCCGTCCCGTGTGTGGCGCCTAGGGATGCCGCATTGGGATACGTGACCATTCTTTTGTTTGGAGGGTCTTGGCAGCCCTTATCCACCTAAGGGGCCCGGCCTGAGGACAGACTCTAGGAACTCTTACCTTGGCGTGGGTTCCTAACCCATGGGCCCACGCAGGGCCGCTCCCACACATCTTCCCTGCAAACAGCGCCTGGAATCGGGTGGAATTCGGTCTGGTTTTCGCCATTGCTGCGGCGGAGGACGTGCAACATGCCCAAAGTACCCACGAATCTCTTCACGCGCTTATAGTCCTTTTGGACCAGAGGGGTCTTAGACCACTCGCCCGTTCTGGATCTTTAATACCCGGGTGGGCCCATGGGCTTATTTTTGTCACGGTTTTCTGCGAGGGCCGAGATCTTAAAGCTCCGACCTAACTCCTTTTCCGGATCCGTTGCAGTTGCCGCTCCCCAGGCCCCTACTTTCCGCGGCTGGCTGTTACCACGGGTTTGTTTCATTATTCGCATTGCCCCCTCACTCCTAGAATCGCATCTCATGGTCTAGGGACGCCGTGGGCCTTATTCGCTCCTGTTGCGGTAAGATATCCGGGCCGTGCCTAGCCTTTCTGTGGTCCTCGGCCCCGTCGGTTTCGGACTCCGGCGATGCCGCCTCTGCCCATGCGCGGCCACGCGCAAGGTAGTTTTAGCACCGTACCGGCCGATTGAGTCCAAAAATGTCGGTATCCAGCTCTCTTAAGCATCATGGTCCGCGTACAAGGCCACTGTTACACTCAATGCGATGGGACCGACGTTGGGGGCGCTCCGCCCCGCTCCCGCGGACTGGGGGGATGAGGTAGCGCTTAGGAGAGTCTTTCGTCGCGTGTATCTAGTAATCTATTTGATTTTTATAACAATAACGTTCTACTTTTTTTTTTTTTTACTTTGGCATTCTAGTACCCTTTGTGAGGAATTAGCAGGTGGCCTTGTACCGTTGTGTTAGCTCTTAGTGGCACACATATCCACCTCAAACACAAAGTGGGAAAATTTAGTAGGGGGTTGGATTCAATTAGGCACGTTGCCATTTTTCCTTTTTTATTTTAAGTTTATTTTGTTTAATAACTCAGTGTCATCTCATCTGGCATAGTAGTGTGCTTTCATACTTGGATAGAAAATAGCCATAGGAGATCCAAACGGCCTTACGGCCTACAGTAGCGTTATATATTTGATTTCTGGTTGATATGCTGGTGGATGTATTGAATGCAGTGCACACTAGCCATGTCAGCAATGGTAGTGAGACTTGCGACCGCTGTGTTGCGCTAGTGAAGCACAGATCCATTGCAAGACGAATGGGAAAATTTAGTAGGGGTTGGATTCAATTAGGCACAGTCTGACATTGTCCTTTTTTATTTTACGTGTATTGTTTGAATAACTCAGCGTCATCCTCATCTGGCATAGTAGTGTGCTTTTCATAATTGGTAGAAAATAGCCATAGGAGATCCAAACGCTTACGCCTACAGTATAGCGTTATATATATTTGATTCTGGTGATTGCTGGTGGCTGTACTTGCTGCAGTGGCATCTACAGCCAATTGTGAGCAATTTGTAGTGAGACTTGCGACGCTGTGTTTCGGCTTAGTGACGCAACATATCCATTGCAAAGGACCGAAGTGGGAAAATTTATGAGGGGTTGTGGCTTTCAATTAGGCCACAGTCTGCAATTGTCCTTTTTATTTTACGTTTATTTTGTAATAACTCAGAGTCATCTATCTGGCATAGTAGTGTGCTTTCATACTTGGTAGGAAAATAGCCCATAGGAGATCCAAACGGCTGCCGCCTCGTAGCGTTTATATTGATTTCTGGTGATCTTCTGGTGGCTGTACTTGGCTGAGTTGCATCTACTAGGCATTGTGAGCAATTTGTAGGAGAATGCGACCGATGTGTTTTGCGCTGAGTGACGCAACATATCCATTGCAAAAGGACCGAGTGGGAAAATTTAGTAAGGGGTTGATTTTCCATTAGGCACAGTCTGCCATTTGGCCTTTTTTATTTTACGTTATTTGTTAATAACTCAGCGTCATCCAGGGGCGGGACTGGCCATCGACTTTACCGGGAGGAGAATTCCCGGGGGGCCGGTTGCCCGGAGCAAGCTGATTAGGGCCGGTTCCCTTCCCTCCGCTTGGAAGCTCCTCCTCTCCCTCACTACATTTTGTCGAGCTGTCGGGCACATCACTTCCTATGTACAGGCTCTGCACTGCCTCCCTCCATGATGCATCATATGATAAATTAACCATTATGATTTGATGCACAGCAGGGGTGGCAGTGCAGGAGCCTTGTTCTCCCTGCAGATGTAGCCCTACGCTGGGCATCCTCCACAGCCAGCCCTGCACATTACACAGGAGAACCACGCCCCACAGCACAGCCAGCCCGGGCCTGGCAGCATGGGAGGAAGAGGTGAGTGCTGGAGGGGTGGGGGGGGATGGTGCCTGCTTGTGTGTGTGGGAGATGGGCCTGGTGTGTGCTGTGTGGGGAGATGGTGCTGGTGGAATGCTGTGTAGTGTAGGAGATGGGACTGGTGCTGCTTGTATGGGAGAGGGGCTGGTTGTGTGTGTGTATGGGTATGGGAAGATGGGGCTGGTGCATGCTGGTATGTGTAGGGAGATGGGGATGGTGCGTGTGCTGTGTATGTGTATGGGAGATGGGGCTGGTGCATGCTGGTGTGTGGATGGAGATGGGGCGGGTGGCATGCTGTGATTGTGTATGGGAGATGGGGTGGTTGCCGTGCTGTGTAATGGGAATGGGGATGTGCCTGCTGTGTGTGTGTGTAGGGGAGATGGGGCTGGTGCATGCTGATGGTAGAGAGATTGATGCTGGATGCTTGCTGTGTGGTCTGGGGATGGGGCTGGGGCATGTGTGTAGGGAGATGGGGCTGGTGCCTGCTGTGTATGGGAGATGGGCTGGTGCCTGCTGTGTATGGGAGATGGGGCTGGTGCCTGCTGTGTATGGGAGATGGGGCTGGTGCCTGCTGTGTATGGGAGATGGGGCTGGTGCCTGCTGTGTATGGAGGATGGGGCTGGTGCTGCTGTGGTGTGTATGGGAGATGGGGCTGGTGCATGCTGTATATGTGTATGAGAGATGATGCTGGTGCTTGCTGCTGTGTGTATGGGAGATGGGCTGTGTCTGCTGTGTGTGTGTATGGGAGATGGGACTGGTGCATGCTGTGTATGTGTATGGGAGATGGGGGGGATGGCGCAGCTGTGTATGGTGTATGGGAGATGGCGCTGGTGCTGCTGTGTATGTGTAGGGAGTGGCGCTGGTGCATGCTGGGTATGTGTTAGGAGATGGCGCTGGTGCTGCTGTGTATGTGTATGGGAGATGGCTTCCTGGTGCCGCTGTGTAGGTATGGGAGTAGTTGGCGTGGGCATGCTGTGTTATGTGTATGGGAGTTGGCGCTGGTGCATGCGTGTTGTATGTGTTTTTTTATGGGAGATGAGATGGTGCTGTTGCATGCTGGTATGTGTATGGAGATGGTTGCTGGTGTGCATGCTGTGTATGTGTATGGGAGATGGTGCTGGTGGTGCATGATGTGTATGTGTATGGGAGATGGGGCTGGTGCTGCATTGTCTGTGTATGGTATGGAGATGGGGTGGTTGAATGCTGTGTATGTGTTATGGGAGATGGCGCTGGTGCTGAGGTGTATGTGTATGGGAGGATGGCGCGGTGCCTGATGTGTATGTATGTGATATGGGAGAGGGTGCTGGTGCATGCTGTGTATGTGTATGGAGATGGGGCTGGTGCATGCTGTTGGTATGTGTATGGAGATGGGGCGGTTGCTGCTGTGTAGTGAGGGCGAGGGGGATGGTGATGCTGTGTATGTGTATGGGAGCTGGGGACTGGTGCATGTGTGTTGTGGATGGGGAGATGGGGCTGGTGCCATGCTGTGTATGTGTATGGGAGATGGGGTGTGCATTGCTGATGTGTATGGGAGATGGCGCTGGTGCCTGCTGGTATGTGTATGGGAGATGGCGATGGGGCCTGCTGGGGGATGTTATGGGGTTGGCGTGGTGGCAGTGCATGTGTTGTATGGGTATGGAGTTGGCGCTGGTGCATGCTGTGTATGTGTATGGAGATGGTGCTGGTGCATGCTGCGGTATGTGTTATGGGGAGATGTGATGGTGCATGCTGTGATGTGTATGGAGATGGTGCTGGTGCTGCTGTGTATGGATGGGAGATGGTTGCTGGTTTGCATGCGTGGTATGTGTATGGGAGAGGGTGCTGGTGCCTGCTGGTGTGTGTGTGTGGGGGGGGGGGGAGGTGCTGGTTGGTGCCTGCTGGGTTGTGGTGTGTGTGGGGGAGATGGGGCTGGTGCATGGTGTGTGTGTGTGTGGGGAGATGGTGCTGGTGCCTGTGTGTGTTGTGTGTGTGGGGGAAGATGGGGATGGTGCCTGCGTATGTGTGTGTGTAGTGGGGAGATGGTGCTGGGTGCCTGCTGGGTGTGTGTGATCGTGTGTGGGGAGATGCGCTGTGAGTGCATGCGTTGTATGTGGTGGGGAGATGGGGAGATGGCTGATGTGCCTGCTGGTGGTGTGTGTGTGTGTGTGGGGGGAGATGTGAGGTGGCATGCTGTGCATGTGTGTGGGGAGGATGGTGCTGGTGCCTGCTGTGTGGTTGGGTGTGTGTGGGGAGTGGTTGCTGGTGCCTGCTGTATGTGTGTGTGTGTGGGGAGATGGTGCTGGTGCCTGTGTGTGTGTGGGGGGGGGGGGGGAGATGGGGCTGGTGCCTGCTGTATGTGTGTGTGTGGGTGTGGGAGATGGTGCTGGTGCCTGCTGTGTGTGTTTGTGTGGGGAGATTGGTTGCTGGTGACTGCTGTGTGTGTGGGGGGGGAGGGGTCAACATGATGCATGTTGGCCGAGGTTTTTATTGTGTTGAAACGCAGTAATGTAATAGGCCAAAATCACGCTCAGCTGTTTGTAATGCGATTTCAAACCACAATGAAAAACCCAGCAACATGCAACGTGTGAACCGCCCTTAGCGTTTGATGCCGTTTGTAACTGAATCAAAACGCATCCGTGCGGCCACGGCGATCGCATATGCGTTTTATGCAAACGTATGTGATTGGCATCAGCGCATATGTGTAAATGCGGGACACCGGATGCTTCATTGTGATCATGCATTTACGTACAAACACATATGCGATCCACCCCAGTGCGTGTGTGCATCACCCTTATTGTATTATGGTTTAGGTGAATCCGCCCCTATTGTGAATGGCCACGCCTAAAGTAATTGGCCTGGCCTATACAGGGGGGGGCCGTTTTTAATCTTTTCAAGAGGGCCACTTTAAATTCCCAGTCCGGCCCTGGCGTCAATATCATATGGCATAGTAGTGTGCTTTTGATACTTGGACAGAAATAGCCATAGGAGAATAACACAAACTTTCTTGAGCCTACCAGTAGCGTTTATATATATTTGCTTTCTGGTTGATCTGCTGGTTGGCTGTAGTTCTTGCTGCGTGCATTTTGACTAGCCAATTCTGAGCAATTGTAGTGAGACTTGCGACCGCTGTGGTGCGCTTAGTGGCGCACTATCATAGCAAAGGGAAGTAAGTGGGCAAAATTAGTCAGGGGTTGGATTTCAATTAGGCACAGCATGTTTTATCTATTTGTAATAAACTATCTCGGAATCTCCATCTGGCATAGTAGTGTGCCTTCATACTTGGCTAGAAATAGCCATGCAATAGGATAGATTGTTTGGTTTAAAAATCTAAAAACAAAAAACACAAAAAAAAAAACCACAACACAAAAAAAAACACAAAAAAAAAAAAAGAAGAAAAAAAAAAATAAAGCTATAACTCTCATTTTAAAAATGTTAACCCGGAGGGCTAGGGGTTAGAGGACGAGGGCGGGGACGTGGCGGTCAACAACTGCAGGGTCAGAGGCCGGTGGTCACTGGGCGGGGGTGACGAACCACTGCTGATGAGGGGAGCAGGGGAACGCCGAGAGTACACTCCCTAGGTTTCATGTCTGTGAAGTTTACGGGACTGTGGTAGAAGCACTGTTGAGGCCCAGAACGTGCGAAACAGGTGATGCGTGGATTGCTCTGCAAGCTGGAGCAATTGGTATCCACCAGTCAGTTTCCCGCAGTACCATGTACCGAAATCGCCATCCTCAAGCTCCTGCACCATAGCCTCCTCCCCCCCAGTCGCCACCCTCCCAGGAAAATTTGGCATTGAACCGGACATACTTGAGGAACTGTTTTCATGGGACCCTTCCACATCAGTCACAACCACATTGTCAGGTTGCTGCTTGGAGGCAATTCTCCGATGCCCAGGTTTTCCCCATGTCACGTCTGTGTGGTTGCATGATGACTTTGTGACGTAGTGGAACTTGTGTGTAAAGAGGTGTCGACGATGAGGAGACACGGTTTCAGACAGTGGGAGTGGAACGTGGTTTGTCAGGGCAGGAAGTGAGCAGGGGGGAGAGAAGGTGAAGGTAGGGAGAGGAGGAAGGAGGAGGATAATAGGGAGACTATAATACTGTGCCTATAAGCAAGACTATAACTATAGTTATAGCAGTTGACAGTTAGGCGCCGCCTGGAGTGGCAGCCTGTTACAGCAGCTCCTGATCACCTATGAGCTTATTCTCTTTTTTTTCTTTTTTTTATTACTTCTATTACTCTACTTAAGAGAGATTGAACTATGGGCCGAGGGTCTATTGTCTACACTAGGGAACAGCTGCTGGAGCTCAGTGACACATCAGGGCAGCATGCTATCAGACCTGACATCCCCCAGAAAAACATTCCAAACAGTAGGTCATGTATGAATCATAAATGGTGGTATACATTACACATAAAAACATTGGTTGTTACTCATACATGTTCACGTTCCAGTCTCCATTGTACTCCAGTCATTTTTATAATAGTAATGAACAGAACTGTGAGTGAGTCCGGCGGACTCTGTGGAGAATCCACAAGGGGCTCTCCAGGACAACACTATCTATAAAGACAGAAGATAGAAGTATGGGAGAAATGGGGGAAGGAAAAAGGGTGTGTAGGATAGAACGAGAGAGACACAACATAGGAGAGGGGGGCGTCCAGGTCCGGAGGTGAAAGGCCAGCCAGGAAAGGCTGGAGGAAAGACCCTTCCATTTCAAATGGATTGTCTGTATTCAGCAGATTGTTGGAAGAGGATCCACGGTTACCAGGTGGAGGTGAGGTCCTTTATGTTCGTAAGGTCGTTGACTTTATTGATCCACATGGCTATCGTTGGAGGAGTGGTTTGCTTCCAGAGTATTGGGAGACAAGATTGGGACGCTATTATTAAGAGTTTTTTTCTTAGGCCAGAGGATCGTTGTTGGGTAAGCCGACAACCCACAGCTTCTGGCGCCAGAAGCCTGACGTAATAGTACTGCAAATGCGGGAACGCACCTCCCGCTATGCAGTACTATTACATCAAATCTCGGTAAGGGGTTAAAATGAACAAAAACTGAAATGGTCAGAAGGATTCCAGACCCTTTGCTGTGAACACTCATATTTAAACTTAAACATGCTGGGGTTACTTATCATAGGCCCAGGCTCCCTTGAGACAGTCTTTGTAGCTCTAATGCCTGTCAGTTCCATTAAAGTGCCTTTGGCCCTTTAATACATTTGTTTGCATTGTTCTTAAGCTCAATTCATGCGTCTTTTTAA
This sequence comes from Engystomops pustulosus, assembly GCA_019512145.1. NCBI lineage: Eukaryota > Metazoa > Chordata > Amphibia > Anura > Leptodactylidae > Engystomops > Engystomops pustulosus. The sequence continues at coordinate 31,610 of WNYA01000636.1, forward strand.
CTTCTTTGCTGCGAAGGGTGTATGGAGTATCTCTCTATATACAGCGGGTTTCGGCTGTATAATACAGCTAAAGCCCGGCATGTTACTGTCGCGGTCGGTGCTGTGGTGACCGTCGCGGCGGGAGTTATTCCTTTAAGTACCGCGGTTGAACCTTTACATGGGTGCCACCATCTTGGATGGCATGGCAGCCTATAGTCTCATTGAGACTTGTAGGCTTGCGATGTTCAATGATCTCTAATAGCCAGCAGATAGCCGGCTATTAGAAATCATTGTAATGTTAGCAATCGGACACTACAGGGTTAAATTACCCTGGCGTATTTGAAAAATAGGGAAAAAAAAAATAATCAAAAAATTATTACAAAAAAATAGTAAAAAGTAAGGTTTAAATCACCCCCCCTTTGCCGAGATCACATATAAAAGCAAAAAAACAGTAAAACTCATAAATATTTTTGGTATCATCGCGTCCCAAAACGTCCGATCTTTCAAAATATAATAACGTTTTTTCCAGGCCTAACCCCAAAAGAAAAAATAGCGCTCAAAAGTATAAAGTGCCACTTTTTTGCCCATTTTGAAAAAACATAAAAAATTCTATAAAAAGGGATCACCCAAAGACCGTACAGTCATCAAAATGATGCCATTAAAAAATGAACATCAAAGGTCACAAAAAAAATTACAATATAAAAAAAAAGTTTTAGGGCCAGAAACCTGGCAAAATGGAAGGTTTTTTTTTTTTGTTAAACAAGGAAGGTTTTAATTTTTTTTTTTAAATGTATGAAAACTTATTAAAAAAACCTATACAATTTGGTATCCCGTGATAGTAAACCGACCAAAGAATCAAGGGTAGGCCATGTCATTTAGGGGCGTCAGAGAAAAAGCTGTATAATTCAAGGCTCACAAGAATGTGGAGGCAAATGGCGTTTTTTCATCATTGTCAACTGGCATTCAGTATTTTTTTCCGCTTCCAGTACACAGCCTGAAATAAAAAATACCATCACTATGAAGTTGCAGAAAAAAACAAAACCCAAACAACGCTCTTTACATTAAAAATAAAAAAAAGTAAGATTTTTGAAGGGGGTAGTGAAAAATGAAAAATAACGATCAAAAAAAGAAAAAAAGGGGTTAAAGGTCGCAAGTCATGAATCTAGCTGTGCAAATTATTTCACTAGCCGTGCAACTTTTTTTACACCGAAAATCCCAGTAAAACCAATGATAAATAACCCCCATTGTGTAATATTTGGCCGAACTGCATTTTATTTGTAGTGACGACATCTGTTATATTTGGATGTACTGCATGCTATTTGTAGTCACTGCATCTGTTATATTTGGATGTACTGCATGTTATTTGGGAGCACTGTGTTATATGTATGGGAGCACAGTATGTATCCTGCCACACAAAGGAAAATAAAACACTGGACCTCTTTTATGCCAACATAAAGGAGGCATATAAGTCATCAGACCTACCTCCCTTGGGAAGAGCAGATCACAACATTGTGCACCTATGCCCTGTGTACCTACCCCTTGTACAGAGAGAACCAGTTGTTATCCGCACAGCGAGGATATGATCTGCGGAGGCTTAAGAGGCTTTGAGGGATTGTTTCAATACAACTGTATGGGAAGTCCTGCAGGATTCTTATGGGGATGACATTGATGGCCTAACACACTACTTCTGTACAGAGAACACGGTACCCACAAAAATGGTGAGGTGCTTCTCTAACAACAAACCCTGGATTAACCCTGATATAAGAGCTATTCTTAAAGAGAAAAAGAGATTTTCTAGATTAGGTGAAAACCTGAGGATTGTTCAAAAGGAGCTGAGGCGACAAATAAGGGAATTGAGGCAGTGAAGTCCTATAAGTACTTGGGTGTCCTCCTCAACAATAAACTGGAGTGGGCAGAGAACATAAACGCACTTCACAGGAGGGGTCAGAGCCGGCTACACCTGCTGAGGAGGCTGAGGGCATTCGGAGTGCGGGGGGCTCTTCTTAAGACCTTCTTCAACTCTGTAGTGGCACCAGCCATCTTCTTTGGCAAAGTCTGTTGGGGAAGCAGCATCTCAGCTAGGGAGAGGAGCAGACTGGACAAAATGATTAGGAAAGCCAGTTCTGTCCTGGGGGGTCCTCTTGACACAGTGCAGGTGGTTGCTGAGAGGAGGACACTGTGTAAGTTGAAGTCTATTCTGGAGAATAGCTCCCATCCCTTGCATGAGACTGTGGTGGCATTGGGGAGCACATTCAGTGACCGACTGCTTCACCCCAAGTGTGAGAGGGAGCGTTATCATAAGTCATTCCTCCCCGCTGCCATCAGGCTGTTCAACAAACAAGGCCCAAACAGAAGTAACCTGCGCCCCCACCTAACCAGTCCCTGCAGGTCCCATCCACAGACTAAACATCAAACTGCCGATCATTGCTTGTCTCTTTTTTGTCTTTTTATCCCCCTTTTTCTTTTTGTTCATTTATCCCTAATATTATTGTTGTCATAGTTTGTACTTCACTCTCTGTACCCTCTCTGCTGCTGTAACGCTGTGAATTTCCCCACTGTGGGACTAATAAAGGATTATCTTATCTTATCTTATATTATTTTATTTTCCAACTGTCCACATCGTTTCACTTCATCACTCACCTTTGTTCACCTCTCACACACTCTATTCCTTATGTTATCATACTAGCATATCACAACTTTCTTTTTTTGAAGCAAAAAATAACCTCCTTGAAATCTCTGGATCTTCTTCTTTTTCAGTTTTCTCTTGCTGAAGGGGACATCTCTACTAGCACTGGCCTGCCTTTAGTTCATTTTAACGCTTCACACAAAAACCTTGCTAACCTTATTAGGTTCAGTGTATCCCTTTTTCTGCTTCTCTTCCACCCACAAAACCTGTTCCTCTGGAACACCACCTCTGTGTGTAAGAAACTATGGTCCATGACCTTTCTTTCAAAGTCCTTCCACCTGCTGGCCATCACTAAAACTCTCACTGCTCCAGACCTGATGTCTGTTCATATGTACGCTCCTCTGCCCATAATGTTCTTTTCAGGTCATTTCTGCTGTACTCTCACCTTTCCATCTTTTGAGGTCCATACCCTGAGGCTTTTCTGCCTGTTCTCCCTTTGTGTGGATGTAGTATACTGTCCTATGGCTCAGCCCATGAGTTCCTTGAACACTTTGCCTCTTGGCTCCCTCACTTTCTATCCTGTGAGATTGAAACATTCATTGTGGGAGTCTAACATCCCTATGAACCCCTGTCTAACCACCTGCCTCTCAGCTCTTATCACCAGCTACCTTTCTTCCTTTTTTTTCACATCTCTTTGATTCTCTGACTTATAATGAGGGTAACATCTGCAACATCCCTGCCAATGCAAGGCAGAGGAACTGTTGTGAATAAGCCCCTCATATTTGTGTCCCCCTGGTAGTGAGTCTGATCAGCTCCCCTGCAGGACACTACACATATATTCAGGTAATTGTGCAGTGGTAGAGTCTGCCTGGATAGGCAAGGATTAAAGCAATGTTATGTTATCATCCAATGATGTTCCACTATTGTAACTGGAGTGTGATTGGAGAAGGAGACCACCTGACTAGGGAGGAACTAAACCCGTAATCAGGGGAGGAGTTAGAAGAGAGTTCCAGAAACTTCAGAGGGTGCAGATCTCTCAGGCCCAGCTCTCACCACAGGAGAAGCTACTAGGCCTCAGCTCAGCAACTTCACAGAGTGACACTGAACCACAAACTACATCCCAGCCTGCCCCTGCATCCAGGCTGGTGAGACAACTCCTGAGGTTCCTCTCCAAAATCACTCCAGTACTGCATTTGTACAGAATCGTTTGGCGTGTTGTTACTGTTGGTTGAATAAAGAACTGTAAGTTACTTTTATGCACAACATTGCCTATGTCTGGTCCCTGCTACACATGTATCACCACCAAGGGCACCCCATCTATCTACCAGGGACGCATACTACAGACTCTAAGGCTGCCCCAGGGAGAACAAGTACCACAGCCTCTCCCTCCATATCATTTCTTACCAACAACACCTGCTGGAGACCTACCAGGCTGTAGGACAGCCCTCCGGTCCCCATACCAAGCACCGTGACACTAGCGTGCCTAGGCCACAATCGCCAGCCACTCCGGTATTCTGGGCCCCGGCTGTCTCCAGGCCCCAAGAAAAGACTAGGCCCCGGTGGGGGACGTTGTACATACTTGACTTGGTCTTTTTCCAACTTTCTTCAAAATCTAAATTTGCTAATTATTTTTTGTCACTTTGACAACTGTATACTACCGGGGGCAGGCTGTATACTACTGGGGGCAGGCTGTATACTACTGGGGGCAGGCTGGGCTGGCTGTATACTATAGGGGGCTGGTTGGCTATATACTGGAAGGGGTCTGTGACCAATGCATTTCCCACCCTCGGCTTATACTCGAGTCAATCGTTTTCCCCAGTTTTTGGTGGTAAAATTAAGGGTCTCGGCTTATACTCGAGTATATACGGTAATAACACTTACTTAAAGGCATAGTTTGGAGGTGTCTGCTTTAGTTTTCATGGCTCAGATATGTAAAGCATGTACACACTATATTTCAATATAAGGTGAGGAGGACCATAGTGCCCACTTTTTTTCGGTTAGATGATCTGCGTTGAGAGGCTAAGGTGGATTCGTAAGCATATGTGGTCGCGTGATTACCAGTTTTGTAATGATCAATATGTGGGCAATCACCACTCTTTGTTTTGGTTTAAATGTTTTTAGGTCCATCAGCAAGAGTGCTGTCTTGGGCGTGAGAATGTAAGGTCTGCGAATTAGGGTTGAAACCAGCGCGTTAGTCTGCATCCACAAAGGAGAAATTTGTGTGCATTTCCAGATAGTATGAAGTAATGTTCCTGCGTGCTCACACCCCCTCCAGCATTTGGGTGATGTTGCTGGGTATATGAGATGCGGTCGGGAAGGTGTATAATACCACCGGAGGCATGTCTTTATCGCGGCTTCCTGGAATTGAGTGCACTTGAAGATGTTGTATATATCTCTAAGGGCGCTTCGCCAGTCTAAGTCTGAGATTTGTACGCCTAGATCTCTAACCCAATTTTTCATCGATTTAGATTGTGTCAGCAAGGTCTTGTCATCTAAGATATTGTATATGGCTGATATTCCCCTAATCTTTTCTCCTTTGTTGGTAAAGAATCTAAGAACCTCAGTGTTGATTGATGGGGAGGATGTTTGGAGGGGTGTAAAAAAGTCATTTATCCTGTGGACTGCTAAGAATTCTGATTCTGGTCATTAAAATTTAGTTTTAATATTTTGAATCTCTCTTTCGAGAGTCTGGTTTGATTACAAATAAAGACTTTATTCCTCTAGATTTCCAGCATTTCAGGTTCAAATCATGAATCTGATCTTCTATAAACTCTATGGGAATTTCTTGTAGAGGTAGTTTAGACGTCTGTTTTGTTTTTGTAAGGAGCATCGACCAACTGCAATCTGAGGCCTGTATAGTGTGCATATCCGACTGCGGCGGTTTCAGATTCCACATTGCTGCAATCAGTCTGTTTTTTAAGGATGATGTCTTAGTTAGTGCTAGTTCTAGTGGAATCCACGCTTTCTGAGTGTTTAAGTTCCACCAGTGTGGAACCATACAAGCCGTGTGGTAGTCTTCTTGATTGGGGACCTAGATTGGGGTCCTTCCGCTAGTCTATGCTGTACAGAAATAGAGAAAATAATTTCACTATGACCGGAGCTCCCAATATTTTTCTTCTCCCTCGTTATTCCATCTTAAAGCACTGATGAAGAGGACCAATCTTCAGTTTTTCCTGCTGAAAGTATGTCACCATTCAGACTAGCACCATTGCACTCTCATCATCCTCCTTTAATTATATTTGTAGCTGGAAGAAAATATGCAGGCAGATGGTGTGGTACGTTCCAACAAAGTTAAAATTTATTTCAGTTCATCATACTCACAAGATTCCATTAAAAATGCGCATATCACAAATTCACATAACGGGACGCTAGCTTTCCTATCCGTCTATGCTTTGTTAGAATACTCATGGAAGTTATTGGCTTTTTGCCTTGCCATATAAATTTGCACATTTGTATTTTGGCTTGTATTTGTATTTAAATAGTTCATTTGTAGGAGATGATAGTTTGACACCTAAATAGTCTACGCTAGCTGTTTGCCAGTCTAGATCAAATTTGCATCTATTTGATGGGTAGGGAAATAGGCAGGATCTGTGTTTTGGATGAGTTAAGTTCGTAAAATGAGATCTCCCCAAAGGCTTTTAACAAGGCCATTGAGTGTTTCAGGGAAGAAGCGGGGTTAGTATGCATCAAAATCACATCATCCGCATAGAGAGCAAGTTTATGTGATTCATTCCCTATCTCTACACCTTCGATTTGATCATTAGACCTAATTGCTTCTGCTAACGGTTTGATGGAGAAATTAAAAAAAAAAAGTGGGGGAAAGTGGGCATCCCTGTCGTGTTCCATTTGTCAAGTAAAAAGATTTTGAAAGGACTCCGTTGGTTAGTACTTGGGCATTAGGGTTAGAGTATAATGCCTTGATGGCTGAAAATATAGGCTGGTGACCCAACTCCTGAGGATCCTCTCCAAGATCACTCCAGTGCTGCACTTGTATCTACCAGGGACACACACTACAGACACTAAGGGCTGCCCCATCCATCTACCAGGGACACACACTACAGACACTAAGGGCTGCCCCATCCATCTACCAGGGACACCTACTACAGACACTAAGGACTGCCCCATCCATCTACTAGGGACACACACTACAGACTCTAAGGGCTGCCCCATCCATCTACCAGGGACACACACTACAGACACTAAGGACTGCCCCATCCATCTACCAGGGACACACACTACAGACATCCAACTACTACACCAAGGCCGTGACTAGTTGTTCGAAAACTTCTTTCTTCCTTGGCCGACAATAGTAAACAATGAGTAACATGTATTACATAAGTACATGGTTAACCTGCAGGTTAGACCGGTCTTACCTGTGTATTATGACATCTACGGTGAACACCCCTGGTCCCCTGAGGACCCGCAGTTTGCAGATGCCACACAATGCCTGAGCCTCATGATTCTAGGAGTAAGCTTCTGTCAGGATTTACATATAAAAGATGGTCCCACCACAGTCAACTATAACCTGCAAGCCTCATGTAGGGAACATGTTAAATTGCAAATTTACTGACAATAAATGACAGTGGCTAAACAGTTATAGAAAACGTATGGCTTTAGCAGCCCAATGGGGAAAATTTTCTTTGAACGTTACAACGTACACGAGAAAGGGCCTGATCAGGGTAGCAATTAGCAAAGTGCCACAATGTCCATTTTCCTGTGGAGAAAACCTAGGAAATGCAAACAGAATGTCCCATCTGCAAAAATGAAAAGCATTTCCGTGCACCACAAAAAGTCTCCAAGTAGCAAACACTTTTCCCAGTCAATAACTGGTGGACTGACAATCTGTAGCTCATGTAGTGAGAGCTGAGGCATAGGAGGCGGTAGTTGTAGTAAAGAGAAGGTGCTTCTAAGACAGATGTCCCAAACCGCCGGGACGAGGAGCAGCTGGAAAGTAGATACGAGGAACTGCGCCCAATGGTCAGAGCTCGCTCGGTGTGGATTTATAAGTTTTCTGCCTAGCCGTGACAGCTCGCTAGCTCACAGCGAAGAGTCCGAGAAAACATTATGCAGGAAGGCAGATGAGGGTGGGACGGCGTGGGTTGCGGAAAACAAGACCAGGCTCCCACTGATTAGGGAAGCTAGACTCGGGCTCCCACTCATTCTGAACTTATGGTACTAAGGTGAATCACCTATTCTTATTAGAAATGTCAAAATTATATGATAGATGCCACGAAGCTCCACCCCTCCATAGCCCCACCCCATCAGGAATGACCGAAGCCCCGCCCCCAACGGGCCCTGGAAAACTGGTCTAGCTTAAAGCGGTCCCCGGTGCAAAAAAGGTTGGGGACCTCTGCTCTAAGAGATGGATGCTGCTCGGTAGAAGCTGGGTCCTAAGAGAGATCACTTCTCCTGACCCTCTAAGGGTGTGGTACAATCTCGGTCAGGTGGTCTCCAATCACACTCCAGTTTTAACAATAGTGGGAATATCAATGGATAATTAACATTAAAATGCTTAACCATTGACTATCCAGCAGAATTCTACCGCTGACTCAATTACCTCTTATATATACTGAGTAGTAAACGGGCTTATTCGCATACCCTCTGACCACTGATGCCAGTGGAATGGGATAGTGTCTCCTGAAGAGCGACTATGAAATAGGAAGCATGAAGGTACAAGATGTACTCTAAAAAAAGTTAAGGAGAGGAGGACTGGATGCTGCAGGGATTGCTCCCCCCTCAATGTCCAGTGAGGGGGGACATCGAACGCCTTCTTTCCACCCGAGAAAACGATCGGTGGGAGGAATGAAGATAATCCATGAGAGCGGTCCCCATGGTGAGATCAATTGAGATTCCTGAAAAAGGATTCTTTGGGGGTCAAGACAGGGTCAGAGGCATTTGGCGCATGTGGTTTAGGAAAAAAAACCCAGCTGCATAAAAGTCATTACCACGCCCGACGCCCCTGACCACCGTATTAGGCACAAAGACAGAAAACATCACAAAACCTTAATCCAGACCTAAAGCTGAAAGAAAGACTTATTTACAAAATTATGATTCTTTTGTAAGGGTAAGTGGTTGGAGGGGAGCAGTTCAGTGCCGCGAAGGGTGGGTGAGAGAATCTGGAAGGGAAAACTAAAACCGCGGGAAGTATAAAAAACCCGACATGGCAACAGAAAGGAAATTCCAATATTCTATTGTATTTTTTTTTGTAATTTTATTTGTTGCAAAAATTAGTAACACAAGAAACAAAAAACAATGGTCTATCGGTATTGTAAGGCGACAAGAAACAGGAAACCCCCGGGAGGAAATTCTAATTTTAGTTTTTGTGCAAAAAATTAGTAAAGACAAACTATCACAAATTAAAGAGCACATGCCCTCCCTGAATGATCTCTTTTAATAAGTTTGTTCAAAAACAATAAGAAGCACAATCATTTCTAGCCTTGGATATCTTCCAGTCAAATGGGGATCCAAGGATTTAAGAGGGCAGAGGGGCAGGACCCAGGAAAGTAAAAAAAAGAAAACTAAAGATGACGGTCTTCATCGTATTGTCACAGTAATATCATGACGAGAGCAAATTTATCACATTTGGCATTGTTAATCTTGGCCCCCCGGCCCCAGCAATTGATGTAGAACCTAGGGTAGCAGGGACACCTACTACAGACACTAAGGGCTGCCCCATCTATCTACCAGGAATACACACTACAGACACTAAGGGCTGCCCCATCCATCTACCAGGGACATATACTACAGACACTAAGGGCTGCCCCATCTATCTACCAGGGACACCTACTACAGACACTAAGGGCTGCCCCATCCATCTACCAGGGACACACACTACAGACACTAAGGGCTGCCCCATCCATCTACCAGGGACACACACTACAGATTCTAAGGGCTTCCCCATCTATCTACCAGGGACACATACTACAGACTCCCATCCATCTACCAGGGACACATACTACAGACACTAAGGGCTGCTCCATCTATCTACCAGGGACACACACTACAGGCTCGAAGGGCTGCCCCTGCTACCCTAGGTTCTACATCAATTGCTGGGGCCGGGGGGCCAAGATTAACAATGCCAAATGTGATAAATTTGCTCTCGTCATGATATTACTGTGACAATACGATGAAGACCGTCATCTTTAGTTTTCTTTTTTTTACTTTCCTGGGTCCTGCCCCTCTGCCCTCTTAAATCCTTGGATCCCCATTTGACTGGAAGATATCCAAGGCTAGAAATGATTGTGCTTCTTATTGTTTTTGAACAAACTTATTAAAAGAGATCATTCAGGGAGGGCATGTGCTCTTTAATTTGTGATAGTTTGTCTTTACTAATTTTTTGCACAAAAACTAAAATTAGAATTTCCTCCCGGGGGTTTCCTGTTTCTTGTCGCCTTACAATACCGATAGACCATTGTTTTTTGTTTCTTGTGTTACTAATTTTTGCAACAAATAAAATTACAAAAAAAAATACAATAGAATATTGGAATTTCCTTTCTGTTGCCATGTCGGGTTTTTTATACTTCCCGCGGTTTTAGTTTTCCCTTCCAGATTCTCTCACCCACCCTTCGCGGCACTGAACTGCTCCCCTCCAACCACTTACCCTTACAAAAGAATCATAATTTTGTAAATAAGTCTTTCTTTCAGCTTTAGGTCTGGATTAAGGTTTTGTGATGTTTTCTGTCTTTGTGCCTAATACGGTGGTCAGGGGCGTCGGGCGTGGTAATGACTTTTATGCAGCTGGGTTTTTTTTCCTAAACCACATGCGCCAAATGCCTCTGACCCTGTCTTGACCCCCAAAGAATCCTTTTTCAGGAATCTCAATTGATCTCACCATGGGGACCGCTCTCATGGATTATCTTCATTCCTCCCACCGATCGTTTTCTCGGGTGGAAAGAAGGCGTTCGATGTCCCCCCTCACTGGACATTGAGGGGGGAGCAATCCCTGCAGCATCCAGTCCTCCTCTCCTTAACTTTTTTTAGAGTACATCTTGTACCTTCATGCTTCCTATTTCATAGTCGCTCTTCAGGAGACACTATCCCATTCCACTGGCATCAGTGGTCAGAGGGTATGCGAATAAGCCCGTTTACTACTCAGTATATATAAGAGGTAATTGAGTCAGCGGTAGAATTCTGCTGGATAGTCAATGGTTAAGCATTTTAATGTTAATTATCCATTGATATTCCCACTATTGTTAAAACTGGAGTGTGATTGGAGACCACCTGACCGAGATTGTACCACACCCTTAGAGGGTCAGGAGAAGTGATCTCTCTTAGGACCCAGCTTCTACCGAGCAGCATCCATCTCTTAGAGCAGAGGTCCCCAACCTTTTTTGCACCGGGGACCGCTTTAAGCTAGACCAGTTTTCCAGGGCCCGTTGGGGGCGGGGCTTCGGTCATTCCTGATGGGGTGGGGCTATGGAGGGGTGGAGCTTCGTGGCATCTATCATATAATTTTGACATTTCTAATAAGAATAGGTGATTCACCTTAGTACCATAAGTTCAGAATGAGTGGGAGCCCGAGTCTAGCTTCCCTAATCAGTGGGAGCCTGGTCTTGTTTTCCGCAACCCACGCCGTCCCACCCTCATCTGCCTTCCTGCATAATGTTTTCTCGGACTCTTCGCTGTGAGCTAGCGAGCTGTCACGGCTAGGCAGAAAACTTATAAATCCACACCGAGCGAGCTCTGACCATTGGGCGCAGTTCCTCGTATCTACTTTCCAGCTGCTCCTCGTCCCGGCGGTTTGGGACATCTGTCTTAGAAGCACCTTCTCTTTACTACAACTACCGCCTCCTATGCCTCAGCTCTCACTACATGAGCTACAGATTGTCAGTCCACCAGTTATTGACTGGGAAAAGTGTTTGCTACTTGGAGACTTTTTGTGTTGCAGGAAATGCTTTTCATTTGCAGAATGGGACATTCTGTTTGCATTTCACTAGTGTTTTCTCCACAGGAAAATGGACATTGTGGCACTTTGCTAATTGCTACCTGAGTCAGGCCCTTTCTCGTGTAACGTTTGTAACGTTCAAGAAAATTTCCCATTGGGCTGCTAAGCCATACGTTTCTATAACTGTTACCACTGTCATTTATTGTCGGAGTAATCTGCATTAACATTTCCTACATGGGCTTTGCAGGTATAGTTGACTGTGTGGGACCATCGTTTTATATGTAAACTCCTGACAGAAGGCTTACCTAGAATCATGAGCTCAGCATTGTGTGGCTCTGCAAACTGCGGGTCCTTCAGGGGACCAGGGGTGTTCACCTAGATGTCATAATACAAGGTAAGACCGTGCGTTAACCATGTACTGAGGATACTGAGAACCCGAATGTACTTAGATACATACTGTTCCACCTTCTCTTTTCCACTTTGTCTGGAAGGAAGAAGGATAGTTTTCGAACAAACTAGTCACGGCCTTGGTGTAGTAGTTGGATTCCTGGACATGACACCACTCCTTTCCCTGCTACACAGTTGTTTTAAGGGCGTTAGCTACCAACTGTCTCATATGTTTGTATTTATGTACTTAGTCCAACACCAACCCAGGTGCCTGTCTCCGGGACCATGGGCGGTTTGTCCCTACACTGCACATAGCCAGCACTTCCTCGAGAGTGCGAACTATTCCAGCTTTTACACCTACCAGCTGTTACACACCTGGACCCTCAGGAGGACATCTGCTGCTGGACAGCGTGGGTTCTCTTTACTCCCATCCAGTCCATAGTCGAGCCGTGGGCAGCTCCTTCAATTTCGCTGGGGATATGCAACGTCCCTGCCAATGCGCATGGCAGAGGAGTAGTTGCAAATAAGCCCTTTTCCTATGCAATACATATAGAGGTAATTGAGCAGCGGTAGATTCTGCCTGGATAGGCAAAGGTTAGGCATTTTAATGTTATTATCCAATGATGTTCCACTATTGTAGCTGGAGTGTGATTGGAGGAGGAGACCACCTGACTAGGGTGTAACTAAACCCTTAGTCAGGGGAGGAGTTAGCGCTCTTAGGACCCAGCTTCTGACCGAGGAACATCATCTCTTAGAGCACCTGCTCTTACAACAGGCCTCCTAGGCCTCAGCCTTCCACCTTCAGGGCTGATACTGAAGATACTCAGGATTAAAGCTGCAGCTTCCAGGATTGAACACAGCTCCATCCCAGCCTGCCCCTGCATCTAGGCTGGTGACCCAACTCCTGAGGTTCCTCTCCACAATCACTCCAGCACTGCACTTGTACAGAATCGTTTGGCGTGTTGTTACCTTTGGTTCGAATAAAGAACTGTAAGTTATTTTTGCACAACGTTGCCTCTGGCTGGTCCCTGCTACGGCTGTTACCACCACGGGCTCCCCCATCTATCTACCAGGGACACATACTACAGACACTAAGGGCTGCCCCATCTATCTACCAGGGACACACACTACAGACACTAAGGGCTGCCCCATCTATCTACCAGGGACACACACTACAGACACTAAGGGCTGTCCCATCTATCTACCAGGGACACATACTACAGACACTAAGGGCTGCCCCATCTATCTACCAGGGACACATACTACAGACACTAAGGGCTGTCCCATCCATCTACCAGGGACACACACTACAGACACTAAGGGCTGCCCCATCCATCTACCAGGGACACACACTACAGACACTAAGGGCTGTCCCATCTATCTACCAGGACACACACTACAGACACTAAGGACTGCCCCATCTATCTACCAGGGACCATACTACAGACACTAAGGGCTGTCCCATCTATCTACCAGGGACACACACTACAGACACTACGGCTGTCCCACTCCATCTACCAGGGACAACCACTACAGACAACTAAGGGCTAGCCCCCTCCAATCGACCAGGGACAACAACACTACAGAACAACTAAGGGCTGTCCCATCCTATCTACCAGGGACACACACTACGAACTAGGGCTGTCCATCTATCTACCAGGGACTTATACTACAGACACTAGAGGGCTGTCCCATCACTATCTACCGATGGTCACACATAACGACACTACGGGGCTGGTCCCATCCATCACCAGGGTAACCAACACCCTACGGACACAATGGCTGCCCCAAACTATCTACCAGTTACACACACTACCAGACAACTAAGGTCTGTCCCATCTATCTACCATTGGACACACAGCTACCTGACATCATAATGTGGCTTCCCCAAGTCCATCATCCTCCACTTTACCCAGACGCTCACATACAGGGGAGGCTGAAGGTTCTTTCCCATCTAATCTCCCATGACACACACTCATACACTCCGGGCTGTCCCATCTATCTACCATTAGACAGAACCAATACATGACACTAAGGGCTGCCCCATCTATATACCAGGGACCACACACTTACGCACTAATGGCTGTCCCATCTATATACCGGACAACACACTACATACACTAATGGCGTTCCCTCATCTATCTATCTAAGCCATTTAACACAGGGAAGGCCTACTACAACTCATTAGCTTTCGGCATCTATCGTCCCCTTGACCGACATACTACGCAAACGAAGCGAGATTCAATGGCTGCCCCATCTATCTACCAGGGGACACATACTACCAGACACTAAGGGCTGTCCCATCATCTACCAGGGACACACACTACAGACACTAAGGCTTCCCCATCCATGTACCATTTACCGACGTACAGATGCTACAAAGAACTCTCACAGTACTTTCTTTCCCATCTCTCTCCGCGTGCAAGGGTACCCCAATCACTATACATCCCGTCTCCATTCTTTCCCATCTCATCTCATCCAGTGACCCATACTCCACATAACCCTAAGGGCTGCCCGCATCTAATCTACATGTACACACATACTACAGACACTAAGTGCTGTCGCCATCCATCTACACAGGGACACACGTTTGTCGATCGTCCACACCTACAGAGACCGAAGGGCTGCCCCACCTCTGCTGTGTGGTTGCGGTATTATCCTCGCTTACCAGGCCCACACTACAGACGACTAAGGGCCTGTCCCATCTATCTACCATGGCAACACCAATACAGACCCTAGGGCTGTCCCACTATCTACCTGGTACTTATACCTACCGACACAAGGGCTGTCGCATTTCTAACCAGGGACATCACACTACAGACCTAAGGGCTGTCCCACTCCTCTACCATTGACACACACTACAGACACTAATGGGTGCTGCCCCATCTATCTACGCCTGTACAAACACACTCGGCATACCTAAGGCTGTCCCATCTATCTTCCAGGGACACACACTCTACAGACACTAAGGGGCTGCCCCATCCATCTACCAGGGACATTAACACAACTAACAGACACTAGGGCTGTTCCATCGATCTACCATGGACACACACTACAGAACACTAAGGGTCTGTCTCCATCTATCTCCCAGTGACACACACTACAGACCCTCGGTCTGCCACCATCTATTACCAGGGGACACACCCTACAAGAACACTATTTCTTTCCCCATCTATATACCCAAATCCGTATCCACACTACCAGACACATCCTGATTGTTTCCCCAGTGAAGCCACCCGCTTGGTCACATAAGTCATGCCTCTTGTCCCTCCCTATCATTTGTCCCTTTCATCAGCACCTGCTGAGATCTGCCAGTCCTTTAGGACGTCCTTCCGGTCATTCCCCATACAACCAAGTCGACTGTTTACCTCATGCGGGGGTTGCCCGTGGAGTTGTTTTGTCACAAGCCTCCGGGTCCCCCACCCCTGTTCTTCTGTTCCCGCTTCGTTCCTCCATGTCTCGAGGCACAAGAAAAGGCCCGGATGGGTATGTTGCAAAATCACCTCCATGTGGTCAGCCGTGGTCACATTGATGTTAAATCCATGGCTGGGTCCTCTTCTGGGGTTCCTCCATTATTCAGCGTAACTGATGCCAGTAGGATCAGATGACACAGAATAAATGCCATAGAATTGGAAAGAAGTACAATCCCTTCCCTGATTAGTGACCAACTGTGGGAAGAGTGAGGAGGGAACCTGAGTTTGTCACTTCCCCCGCCTTGGCCGGACCCTCGTTCAGTCCGTCTTCCACTCTGTCCTTTATCTTCAGTCCTGCCTATCTTGCGCTAAGACCTTCATGTATATTTTTTGTACGTTCTTGTTCCCACCGGGAAAAAAGGGAGAAAGTGAAAGGTATGAGAAGGGGAAGATGGGGGTGCGGGTGTCCACCGGGGTGCGGGGCGTATGAAGGGAGGTGGGGATGGGTAACTGGATGACGATGTTAGAATAGCATTCTCCTCGCGGGAGGGTCCGGCGTTTGTGGTTCCTCGTCATACGATGTACGATCCTTGGAGGACTCACTAGGTATGTAAGAATGATGTTTTGGTAATAGTACGACGATCGCCGCAGTATTTTGAAGCCAAGTACAACATGGCTCTTCCAGCGCACCCCTCATGACCGGGGTAAAATAAGTCTCTTGATCTCAAGTTCTTAGATCTATCTCTGATTACGTCTGTCTATCAATGCAATCCATCCCCGCTCGGTTCTCCACCCTTAATTTTCTCCGACCCAATGTTGCAATCGCCGGATCCTGGGGGCATAAGCAGCCTCTAATAAAGAAGTACTTTACCCTGGAGGTATCTGCCACTGGGCTGGCGCTATAAGCGATCCACAGCGAAGGACACAATGTGTATACGCCGTGCGGATGCCTCAACCGCTTGACGTGGTCACCTAGGAATGTCCCTTACTATCTCTTATCTCCGCATACATCCTCCCGTCGTATTCCTATCCCTTCTCTTCCCGGCATTTCTTACTCCTCTCCTTCTAAAGAGACCCATTTCTCACAATCCTCTAGCATCTTCCCCTAGTTACCTCCCTTCTACCTATTTATTAACTCATTCCCAACCCCACTACTGACAGGTACCTTATAGTGAACATCAACCTTTGCAACAAAATACAGCGCCATATATTGGTGTATCATCCAGCCCTATAGAGTGTGGTCTTAATTACCGTCACACTTGCTTTTTCGCTTGTTCTCATTCATTCCATCTCAGCTCGTTATTAATTTGTTTTCCCTTTCAGACATGTTTTAAAATCATGCCCCGATGTGCGGCCCAAAGTAGTATTCTTTTCGTCTGTGCTCCTCTGCAGCCAGTGTTATGTATTGTCCTGGATCGATTGTGTAATCAGCACCTCACACTTGCTGTTCTCTGCGCTTCGCTCGGGCAGCCAGTGTTTATGTAGGTCCCCTGGAGAAGATGTGTAATCATACCTCACACTGCTGTTCTCTGTGCTCTCTTCAATCCAGTGTTTATGATTGTCCCTGGAAAAGAGATGTGTAATCAGACCTCTCAAACTTGCTGTTCTCTTTGCTCTCTGCAGCCAGTGTTATGTACTGTCCCGTGGAGAGATGTGTATCATAACACCTCACACTGCTGGTCTCTGTGCTCTCTGTCGCCAGTGGTTATGTATTGTCCCTGAGAGATGTGTAATCATACCCTTCACACGCTGTTGCTCTGTGCTCCTCCGCCAGTGTTTTTTATGTATTGGTCCCTGGAGAGATGTGTAATCAGACCTCGCACTGCTGTGCTCTGTGCCTCTGCAGCCATGTTATGTACTTGTCCCTGGAGAGATTGTAATCAAACCTCACACAACTGCTGTGCTCTGAGCTCTCTGCAGCCATTGTTATGGTATTGTCCCTGGAGAGATGTGTAAAATCAACCTCACATGCTGTGCTCTGTTCTCTCTGTCAGCAGTGTTATGTATTGTCACCTGGAGAGATGTGTAATCAGACCTCGCACTGCTGTCTCTGTGCTCTCTGCAGCCAGTGTTATGTACTGTCCCTGGAGAGATGTGTACTCAGACGCCACACGGCTGTTCTCTGGTGCTCTTCTGCAGCCAGTTTTAATGTATGTCCCTGGAGAAGATGTGTAATCAGACCTCACAACTGCTGTGCTCTGTGCTCTCTGCGCCAGTGGTTTAATTGTCCCTGGACGAGATGGTGTAAGTCATACCTCAACAACTGTCTGTTCTCTGTGCTCTCTGCAGACAGTGTTGTGTATTGTCCCCTGGAGAGATGTGTAATCAGACCTCACAACTGCTGTTGCTCTGTGCTCTCCTGGCAGCCATGTAATGTATTGTCCCTGGAGAGATGTGTAATCAGACCTCACACTGCGTGGCTCTGTGCTCTCTGCAGCCAGTATTATGTATGGTCCCCTGAGATGATGAGTAATCAGACCTTACAACTGCTGTGCTCTGTGCTCTCCTGCATCCAGTGTTATGTATTGTCCCTGGATAGAATTTTGTAATCAGACCTCCACAACTGCGTGCTCTTGCTCTCTGCCGCCAGTGTTTATGTATTGTCCCTGGAGGAGATGTGTAATCATACCTCACACGGTTTGCTCTGTGCTCCTCGGCATCCAGTGTTATGTATTGTCCCTGGAGATATGTGTTAATCATACCATCACACTGCTGTCTCTGTGCTCTCTGCACGCGCATGTATGTCTTTCCCTGGAGCGATGTGTACTCAGACCTCCACTGCTGTGCTCTGGCTCTCTGCAGTCCAGTTTTATGTACTGTCCCTGGAGAATTTGTAATCCTAACCTCAAAACAGGCTGCTGTGCTCTGTGCTTCGTCTGGCAGCCATTGTTATGTTATTGTCCCTGGAGAGATGTGTAATCATACCTCACACTGCTGTGCCTGTGCTCTCTGCCTCAGTGTTATGTATTTCCCGGAGAGATGTGTAATCAGACCTCCCATGGCACAACACTCGACTGCTGTGCTTCTGTGCTCTCTTCAAATCCATTTGTTATGTATTTCCCTTTCAGATCTTTTTAATCTAACCATCCCACTTCCTTGTTCTCTTGTCTTCCATTCGGTTCACTTCCCATTTTTCTTTCCTGTCCCTGGAGAGATGTGACTAATAGACCGCGCACTGCTGTGCCTGTGCTCT